>CAUYQG010092259.1:0-28888 GCA_963574415.1 Tarsius wallacei
GGTATTTTGTCTGATATTAAGATCATGAGATCTGCTTTATGTTCTGTAGACCTGAAGTTTTGTTTCCCATCTTTTTACTTTGAGTGTGTGAGTGTCCTTTCTGGTGAAATGAGTCTCTTGGAGACAATATATTGTTGCCTCATGATATTTTATTAATTTGCCATTCTAAGTCTTTTCAGTGGTGCATTTAGTCCTCACATTCAGGATAATTATTGAGATATGAGAGTTTATCCCTGTCATAAAGTTCTTATAGAATTTGTTGTTGTTGCTGCTGTTTGTTTGTTGTCTTTCTTTTGATTTTTGGGTTGATTCATGTGTGTTTTCAATCTTTTTCCTGCATTCTTGGGAAGGGCATTGATGTTCTTTTTTTCCTTTCTTCTGTGCTTACTACTTTCCTTATACCTAGTTTGTCTAGGTAAATTACTATGTGTTTAGGATTTGGTCTTCTCTTTGTTGTCTTGCAGGGGTTCTCTGAATCTCTTGTGCTTGGATGGTCATGTAACTGATCAGATGAGGGAAGTTTTCTTGGATAATTTCATGGAATGCTTGTTCCAGAGTAGTCTCTATCTCTCTATCTGCCTCAGAGATTCTAATTAATCTTGGGTTCAGGCTCTTGAAATAATCACTCATCTCTTGGAGGTTTTGTTTTGTCTTTTTATGCTTCTTTTCTATGGTTTTTTTTTTTTTTTTAACAGTTTGGGTTAGTTCCATATTTTGGTCCTCAAGCTCTGAGATTCTTTCTTCTGCTTGGTTAATTCTGCTTTCCATGCTTGTCAATTTGTTATTTATTTCATTCACTGTATTCTTTCTTGCTGTTATCTCGGTAATCAATTCCTTCATTTTTTCCTCTTGTTCATTTCTTTTTATTCTTTCTATTAATATCTTGATATCTGGGTTTCTCATTCTGGGGGCTCTTCATTGTTTGAGTTCTGAAGTCTGTATTCTCAGTGGCTGACCTCCCAGGGGTCTGTGTGAAACTTATATTCTTCCTTTAGTTTTTCTTCATTTGTGTAGTTACCCCCCTCACCACCTTTTTTAAACCTCTTCTTTAATTTTGTTGCTCAGTGACAAGGGGATAGCTTTTATATCTGTTTGCTCAATCTCCTATTCTTCCTTATGCAGATCTTCTGATTTTGTTCAATTCTGAAGCTGGACTGGTGTTGGAACCCTGTGCTTTTTGCTGCTTTGAGATTTAATTAAGGGAGGAGCTGTGATTCAGAAGCTATCTGTAGATCTCAGTATTCACTGACAGGTGTGTGGGCCCTCTGGAATCCTCTACCCACTGCCTTACAATTTGTCCATGCAGTGGGGGGCAGAGCGGGAAGGGGGGCTGTCTGTTTGCCCCCTGAAAGCAAAATGAGATAAGAAAAGGGAAAAGAATGGAAAAAGGAAAGAGGTAGATGAAAGGGAGGTGGAAAGAGAGAAAAAGAAGAGGGAAAACAGACAGGCATACCAACTAACAAATAAACAGAGAGACAAAGACAGAAAACACAAAAAAGACAAAAACATACAGACAATAATACAAACAAAACCCCCTGTTGATGTATTCTTCCTCAAAAATAGCCACAAACAGAAAATCTAAAAAACAACAACAACTTTAAAATTACAGAAACAAAGCAAGTACAGAAACATAAATAAAAACAGGAAGAAAGAGAGAAGAAAAATATCTAAAACAGAGGGAAAAAAAACAAGAAAAAAAAAAAAAACCCCTCTCTGACTGTTTCTGTGACTCCAGGTTCCTTTCAGGCCTCCTTCTTAGGGAGCAGCTCTGGTCTCAAGCTCCTCTCCTTTGCTCTCAGCACAGGCTGATAGGGTTGTTCTCAGTGTGGGTCAGGTGCCCCAGGGACTACTGTGGGAGAAGGGTGGATCAGATCCAGACTCACCCTACTCACTTCTGCTGCTGCCAAGTCTTCCACTCAGATCTGATGTGTCTGTGCCTGTTCCAGCATGGGGGAGGGACATCTCTCTCTTCAAGTTTGATGAGAAGATAGCCTCTGGGTTCCAAGAGGGAGGTTGAGCGGGGCAATGCTGGTCTGTGCCCAGTCCTGGGACTGAGAAGATGGTACCCATTAGCATCTCATCACTGGCATTGGAATTTTATTACAGATTTCCATAACCTGCCTTCTCCATGGCTCCCCTCTGTTTGTGCCCAGTTTGCTACTGTAGATGATGGGTGTTGGCCAGGTTCTAGGTGGTGAGAAGCAGCTATTCTCTGCTGTCTCCTCTCATGAGAGCCCCAAGAATGGCAGACAATCCTACACACCTGGATCTCCAACCTCAGGGCAGTAGTGGGTTGCAGTCACTTCCAGAAGAGAGATCGGGTACATGAACCTGAGTCTCCCCTCAGACGGACTTTAACTCACCCACCGGCACACACCCACTCATGCAGAGAGTCTTTATGGACGCTTGTTTTTGTGGAGGCTCTCACAGTCCATCCTGTTCCATTGCCATCTTGCCCCGAAGCCCCTCTTTTTAAAAAAATCCAGTCTAATTTCAATGGGCAGCACAGTTGGTTCCATGTTTTTGCTATTGTATATAGTGCTGCAATAAACATGCATGCACAGGTATCTTTTTTGTTGAGTGATTTAAGTTTCACCAGGTATTTTCCCAGAAGGGGGTTGCTAGGTCATATGGAAGGTCAATTTCTAGATCTTTTAGGAATTGCCACACAGTTTTTCATAGAGGTTTAACTAGTTTGCATTCCCACCAGCAGTGCAGTTTTTCCACATCCTCACTAGCATCTGTTGTTGTTTGTCTTATTAATGATGGCCATTCTTACTGGAGTTAGGTAGTATCTCAATGTGGTTTTCATTTGCATTTCTCTGATGTTTAGTGAGGCTGAGCATTTTTTCATGCGTCTATTGGCTTCTCATATGTCTTCTTTTGAGAAGTGTCTATACATATCTTTTGGTCACTTTGGCTGTTTGTTTTTTTCCTTTCAGCATGTTTGAGTTCCTTGTAGATCCTGGATGTTAAGCCTTTGTCAGATATACAGTTGGCAATTTATTTAAAAAAAAAATTTTTTTTTTTACCATTTTGTGAGCTGTCTCCCACTCCCTTGATGGTCTCTTTTGCTTTGCAGAAGCTATTAAGTTTGATGAGGTCCCACTTGACTATCTTATCTCGTATGGCATGGACTTTTGGGATTTTGATCAGGAATTGTTTGCCTATTCTGATTTCTGCAAGGGTGTCTCTGTGTTTTCTAAGTTTCCTAAAGTTTGAGATTTTATGTTTAGGTCTTTGATCCATTTGGAGTTTGTGATAGGTAATGGTCCTATTCCATTCTTCTGCACGTGGTCAGTCAGTTTTCCCAGTATCACTTACTGAATAGGGTCTCCTCTCCCCACTGATTGTTGATGGAGGCTTTGTCAAAGATGACTTGGTTGAGAAATTGAGGTTTTGCTTCTGGAGTCTCTATCCAGTTCCATTGGTCTATATGCCTGTTGTACCAGGCTGGTTTTGATTATTGTAGCCTTATAATAAACTTTAAAGTCTATAAGTATGATATCTCCCCCTTTGATTCTTTTGCCAAGGATTGTTGTGGCTATTCATGGTCTTTTATGTTTCCACATGAATTTTGGTATTGTCATTTCCAGATCTGAGAAGAATGATGTTGGTAATTTATTGGGTATTGCATTGAATCTGCAGATTGCCTTTGGTAGATGGACATCTTAACAATGTTGATTCTTCCTATCCATGAGCATGCAATATTTTTCCATTTGTGTTATCTTTGATGTCTTTGAGCAGTGTTTTGTGGTTTTCATTGTAAAGGTCTTTCACTTCTCTCGTTAGGAAGATGTTGAAATATTTCATTTTTTCTGTGGCTATTGTGAATGGGATTGGGCTTTTTATCTGGTTCTCTGCCTGTTTGTGTTAGTGTATAAAAATGCGACTGTCTTTTGCATGTTGATTTTGTACCCTGAGAGTTTGCCAAGGTCCTTTTATCAGTGCAAGGAGGTTTTTGACAGATTCTCTTGAATTTTCTTTTTTTTCCTTTTTTTACATATTGTGTTTTAAAGATGTGGGGTACAATTCAGGATTAGGTAAGTGGTAATTGTACAGGTAAAGTTTGGGCCTCCCTTTGGTCCCCACTTTGCCTGATTTGAGATCAGGTACCTTATCAATGTTGTGTCCCCCCCATCCCTCCACTCTGGCAGTATCCAGTTACTGCCAACCCCTTTCTTATAGTATTAGGGTAAATGTCCATGGTCCACTTATGAATGAGAACATATAGTACTCTGTTCTTTGTTTCTATGATAGATCACTGAGTATTATAGACTCTAAATCCATCAAAGTTGCTGTGAAGTCCATATGTTTGTCCTCCTTTATGGCTGCATAATATTCTATTGTGTATATGTACCACATTTTTTTATACAGTCCAGTTTTGAGAGGTAGCACAATTGGTTTTTGCTAATAGTTGGTTTTTGTGAATAGTGCAGCAATAAACATGTATGTGCAGGTATCTTCTTTGTAGAATGATTCGAGCTCCTCTGGGCATATTCTCAGTAGGGGGGTTGCTGGGTCATATGGAAGATCAATTTCTGGTTCTTTTAGAAATTGCTACACTGTTTTCCATAGAGGCTGAACTAGTTTCCATTCCCACCAGAAGTGTAGAAGCGTTCCCTTTTCTCCAAATCTATGCCAGCAACAGTTGTTTGTTTTATTAAGGATGGCCTTCCTTATTAGGGTTAGGTGGTATCTCAATGTGGTTTTGATTTGCATTTCTCTGATGATTAGTGAGGGTGAGCACTTTTTCATGTGTCTGTTGGCTGCCCCTATATCTTCTTTTGAGAAGTGTCTATTCATATTTTTTGCCTACTTTGTAATGAGGTTGTTTTTTTCCTTTCAGCATGTTTTAGTTCCTTGTAGATCCTGGATGTTAGGCCTTTGTCAGATATATTGTTGGCAAACATTTTTTCCCAGTCTGTAGGCTGTCTTCCTACTCTCTTGATGGTTTCTTTTGTTTTGCAAAAGCTTTTCAGTTTGATGAGGTCCCACTTGTCTATCTCATCTCTTATGACATGGACATCTGGGGTTTTGATCAGGAATTGGTTGCCTACTCTGATTTCTGTAAAGGTGTCTCCTGTGTTTTCTAAGATTCTTATAGTTTGAGATTTTATATTGAGATCTTTGATCTATTTAGAGTTGATTTTTGTGTATGGTTATAGGTAGGGGTCTTGTTTCAATTTTCTGCATGTGGTCATCCAGTTTTCCCAGTACCATTTACTGAATAGGTTCTCCTCTCCCCAGTGGTTGTTGGTGGAGGCTTTGTCAAAGATGAGTTGGCTGAGAAATTAATATTTTGCTATCCTTTTCCATTGATCCATATGCCTGTTCTTATACCAATACCAGGCTGTTTTGATTATCGTAGTCTTATAGTAAACTTTAAAGTTTGGAAGTGTGATATCTCCTGCTTTGTTCCTTTTGCTAAGGATTGTTTTGGCTAGCTATTCATGGCCATTTATGTTTCCATATGAATTTCTGTATTGTTTTGAGATCTGAGAAGAATGATGTTGGTAATTTATTGGGTATTGCATTGAATCTGTAGATTGTCTTTGGTAGGATGGACATCTTAACAAAGTTGATTCTTTCTAGCCATGAGCATGGAATATTTTTCCATTTGTTTGTGTTATCTTTGATTTCTTTGAGCAGTGTTTTGTAGCTTTTGTTGTAAAGGTCTTTCACTTCTCTGGTTAGGAAGATGCCTAAGTATTTTTATATGTGTGTAGCTATTGTGAATAGGATTATGTTTTTTATTTGGTTTTCTGCCTGTTTGTTACTGGTGTATAAGAACGTGACTGTCTTTTGCATGTTTATTTTGTATACCAAGACTTTGCCAAAGTCCTTTATCAGTGCAAGGTGGTTTTTAAAAGATTCTCTTGGATTTTCAAGGTATAAGGTCATATCATCAGCAAAGAGGGATAACTTGACTTCCTCTTTTTCTATTTGGATACCCCTGATTTTCTTCTGTTATCTGATTGCTCTAGCTAGGATTTCCAACACTACGTGGAACAGGACGGGTGAGAGTGGGTAGCTTTGTCTTGTTCTGGTTTTCAGGGGAAATGCTACCAATTTCTGTCTGTTTAACAATATGTTGGTTGTTGGTTTATGGTATGTGGTTCTTAATATTTTGAGGTAAGTTCCCTCTATGCCTAGGTTTTTGAGAGTTTTTATCAAGAAGGGATGCTGGATTTTATCAAAACCTTTTTTCACATCTAATGATATAATCATGTGGTTATTGTTTTAACATCTGTTGATGTATTTAATTATATTTATGGATTTGTGGATGTTGAACCAGCCTTGCATCCCAGGGATGAAGCCTACTTGGTCATGATGGATGATTTTTAAGATGTGTTATTGGATTTGATTTGCTAGAATCTTGTTGAGAATTTTTGCATCTATGTTCATCAGGGATATTGGCCTGTAGTTCTCTTTGTTGTATCTTTACCTGATTTAGGTATCAATGTCATGTTAGCTTCATAAAATGATTTGGGGAGAGTTCCATCTTTCTCAACTGCCTGGAATACTTTCAATAGCATTTGTATCAGCTCCTCCTTGTATGTTTTGTAGAATTCTCCTGAAAGTCCATCTGGTCAGGGCTTTTTTTTTTTTTTTTTTTTGCAAGTAGTTTTCTTATGACAGAGTTAATTTCCTGGGTTGTTATTGGTCTATTTAGGACCTCAATTTCTTCTTGTTTCAACCTTGGGAGTTTGTGTGTTACCAGAAAGTCCTCCATTTCATTTAGGTTATTGAGTTTGTTTCCATACAGGTGTGTATAGTAATCTCTAATAATCTTTTGTATTTCTTCAGGGTCAGTTGTGACTTGATCTTTGTGTTTCTGGGTTTTGTTGGGCTTCCTCTCTTTTTCTTGGTCATTATGACTAGGAATTCATCAATCTTATTTATCCTTTCAAAGAACTAGCTTTTTGTTTCATTTATTTTTTCTATAATATTTTTGTCTTCTGTGTGCTGTATTTGGGCTTTTACTTTGGTGATCTGGGTTCTTCTGGTAAAGTTAGGGTTTTGGTGGTCTTACTTTTCCAGTTTTCTTAGGTGATTTGTTAGGTGGTTAACTTGTTCTCTTTCTGTTTTCTTGATGGGTGTTCATAGAGATATTTCCCCTGTTGGCACTGTTTTCATGACATCCTGGAGGTTTTGATAAGATGTTTCTTTGTTTTCATTTGTTTCCAGGAATATTTTAATTTTGTCTGATTTCTGTGTTGACCCAGGAGTCATTCAGCATCATACTGTTTAGTATCTATGTCTTGTGGGTTTTGAGGGAATTTTGTTGGTGGTGATATTTATTTTTATTCCCCTGTTTTCTGAGAAGTTGCATGGTAATATTTAGATCATGTGAAATTTATGTTTGATTTATGGCCAAGGATATGGTCGATATTGGAGTACATTCCATGTGGTGATGAGCAGAATGTACATTCTATGTTTGTTGGGTGAAGTGTTTTGTAGGTATGTATTAAGTTCATTTGGTCCAGCATCAATCTGAGGTTCTGGGTCTCTGTTGATTTTTTGCCTTGATGATCTATCTAGGGTTATTAGTGGGGTATTTAAGTCCCCAGCTATGATAGTGTTAGAATCAATATCATTTTTTAGTTTACTAAGTAGCTGCTTTATAAAAGCTGGTTCTCCTGTGTTTTGGATGGATATGTCTTGTTGATGGATCAAACCTTTTGTCATTATGTAGTGTCCTTCCATATTTTTTTAAATTTTTGATAGCTTAAAGGGTTTTTTGTCTGATATTAAGATTGGATCTCCTGTCATCTTTTGTGATTCATTTGCCTGAAAGTTTGTTTTCCATGTTCTAACTTTAAATCTGTGGGCAACCTTTATGGTGAGATGAGTTTGCTGGAGGCAGCAAGTTACTGAGTCATGTGTGTTATCCAGTTTTCCATTCTATGTCTTTTCAGTGGTGCATTTAGTCCACTCACGTTTAGGCATATTATTGAAATGTGAGTTTGTCCCTGTCACAATGCTCTTATAAGGCAGTTTTGTTTAGCTTTTGTTTTCATATATGTGTGTGTTTTCATTTTTGTAGGTATGCTGTATATTCTGTGGCCTCTGTGTTCATTTGTGATCTTGTGAAGTATATGGCCTTTCTATTTTTTCTTCTGTGTACAGCACATTTTTAAGCATCTCCTGTAGATCTGGTCTGGAAGCAGCATATTCTTGTTGGGATTGGATGTCTGGGAACAATTTTAATTCTCCATTGCTGATAAAGCTTAGGTTGGCTGGGTAGGAAATGTTTAGTTGAAATTGTTTATCTTTGAGAACATTAAAGACTGGGATCTAGTTCCTTCTGGCTTGTAGTGTTTCTGCAGGTAAGTCTGTAGCAATTCTGATTAGTGTCCTGTGGTAGGTAGTTGGCTTTTTTCTCTTGCTGCCTTTAGGATTTTTTCTTTTATACTTACTTTGTGTAGGTGAATTGCTATGTGTCTAGGGGTTAGTCTTCTCATAAAATGTCTTGCTGGGGTTCTCTGAATATCTTGTACTTTTATAGTCATCTCTCTGGCCAGATGAGGGAAGTTTTCTTGAATTACTTCATGGAATGTTTTTTCCAGGATGTTTCCTATTTCTCCTTCTATTTCAGGTATTCTGATCAGATGCAGGTTTGGTTTCTTGATAAAATTGCACATCTCTTGGAGAGTTTCTTCTTTCTTCTTAAGTTTTCTTTTTTTCTATATCTTTAATAGATTGAGTTAATTCCATATTTTGGTCTTCCAGCTCTGAGATTCTTCTGCTTTGCCAATTCTGCTTCCCATGCTCATCAGTTTGTTATTTATTTCTTGGATGGAATTATTTATTTCTGTTATCTCTAAGTACACTTTCTTGAGTCTGTCCAGCTCCGTTATAATTTTGTTTCATTTTGGCCCTTGAATTTCTTGATTTTTATTCATTCTGTCCAATGATTCTCTGATCTCCATAAGTACCTTCTGAGTACTGTTGTTCTCAGAGATAGCCATTGTTTGTGCCCCAGTAACTGTTCTTTCAGATGCTTTGCTGGGGCACTGATTGTTAACAGTGATTTTTTGTTGGGTTTTCTTCATTTGTAGCAGTTCTCTTATCTTTCTCTTTAATTCAAGTGCTCAGTGGAAAATGGAGAAGCAGTCACTTCTAATATTTGCTCTACCTTTTGTTCTTTCTTGAACTGGGGCTCTGGGTTTGTTCAATTATGAAGTGGGGCTTGGGGTGGGTATTGTGATATCTCTTTAAAATTTTGAGCATTACTAGGGGATGAGGGAGGGGCTTCAAGGATTCAGAACAAATTTGTAGGTCATAATGTTTGCTATTTGGTGAATGGCCCAGCTGGAACTTGCTCTCATGTCTGCACAATATGACCTCACAGTGAGTATGCTTGCATAGTCCCTGAGTTCAAGAAAGGATATAAAAGAGAAAAGAGAGGGAAAGGAGGGGAAAAAGAGGAAGAAGGAGAAAGAGAGAAATAACTTGACACAGCATCTCTCAGGATCTCACCTGCTTCCTTCCTCTCCCAGCATGGTCACAGCTCCCAGGCCATCCAGTTCATGGCAGGGGAATGGGACATCCTGTCTCTGCCTTGCCTTCCTGATCTGTTTTGCTTGTTGCTAAGGGTGGGAGGCAGGCAGCTAGGCACTCATCATCCTCCTTCTCAGTCAGTTCTGCTGTCTGCATCTATTGTCCAGCAGCTGGCTCAGGGTGGAGGGTGGTTCATCCAGGGTTCTGCATCTGTCATTACCCACCAGAGCTTGTGCACCAGTGACTATGTTCTCTGAGATCCCAAAGAACAACCTCAATGCAACACAGAGATCTGCACCTGGTCTCAAGATGCAGTTCTGCTGTTCTGCAGAAGCCGCCCTGGAGCAGTTCTCTGCCCAGGCTTTAGAGAGTCTGCTCAGTTTCTCTGCTGGCTGTTGTTCCTTCCACACATGGGGTTGATAGCTCTCTCCCCACCAGTTACCACGGTCTCTGGATTTTGGGACCCAGTGGCATGACTCTGGAGTCCAGTCAAGGCTCGAGGTGGCCTCTCCCCACTGCTTCCTTGGTACTGTGTCTTAGGCTTCCTTGCTGTACTCCAGCCAGTGTTCAGCCTGGTGATGTCATGGTAGGGTCAGCAATCACTTTAGCAGTTCTTTCCAGGAAAAACTCTGCTTTTTAGAAAATGGCACTCAGCTTCTGTGCTTTGGGAAGCACTAGGGTTCAAGCAAAGCAGCTGCAACACCAGCAGCTTCACCAGTAGGGCCCTGACCACTCAGTCAGCCTCTCACACTCCCACTTACACACAGAAACATATGCAGAATTGTCAATGCAATTATTCACACACACAGGGATGCACACAGTACGACTGGCTGTACCACCATCTTCCTGGAAATCTGGGAAAAATTTCTTAAAAGATAACCAAATGCACTGGCCATGAAGGAGCATCATGATAAGTTATATTTTAAGAATTCCTATTATTGAAAGGTATCAGTAGAAGACAGAGTGAGAGAAGGTACTTGCAACACACATAACTTATATAGCTCTTACCTACAATATGTAAAAAACTACAAATTGATAAGAAAATGTTGCTAACCCTTTAGAATAGTGGGCAAAAGACTTGAACAGGCATTTCATAGAAAAGAAAATCTAAATGTCCAACAAAAAAAGTGATCAAACTCATCAATAATCAGGATACTGAAAATTAAAACCACATGAGACAGCATATAGTATAGGTATAATGGCCACAAGAGTGGCTAAAATTAACAAAGAGAATATCATGATAGTGAGTTATATGACATTGAAAAATTTAAAAAATGACTAGGGAAGTTTAAATTGGTACATCTCTTTGAAAACCAGTGTGATGTTTTATACTAAAACTTGATTATATATCTCTCTCACACACAGTATGATGAAGCAATTCTAATCCCAGATACAGTGAGACAGAAAACATATATAAGAATGTTCATAATGGCATTTGAACAAGCCACAAACTGGAAACAACCCAAATGTTCATCACCAATAGAATATGTATGACAATCCTGGACTCTTCATATAATGGAATACTACATAGCAACAAAAATGAGTGAATGAATTTTTTTTGCAACATGGGTATGTTTTCATAAACAAATTATTGAGCAAAAGAAGCCATATACAAAAGAGTATCTACTCAACGATTTCATATTTGAAAGATTTCAAATCAGGCAAATTAAAGTCTAGAGTTTAGAAATATATAGGTAGGCAATAACTCTGTAAAGAGAAGCAAGGAAGTAATTACTCTAAGTCTTAAGACAGTAGTTACCTTGGGGGAGGCCAGGGAGGAGAGTGGCATTGGGAAAGGACCACTAGAGCATATCTGGAGAGCTGGCAATATTTTCTCATTTTGTTTTGTTTTGACTTGATTTATAAGTGTGTGATATTTCATAAGAAAAATGTTTCTAAAAATAAAACTAATAAAAGCAACAAACAAACAAGTGGGTTGGATGGTGCTCTATGGTAGCAGTAAAATGCAGTGATTATCTGTGGACCACGGGATCACCAAGAAATGCTTAGGCTCAAAAGGTGTAGGTTAAAGGCGAGCAAAGTATTTAAAAAGAAAGAAATAGAACTTGGATGCTGAATATACAAAGCTTAAAAAAAAATAACACTACGAAATAAAAAAACGTAATTCTGGGCAAAATTGACTTTAAAATAAAAAATTCAATTTCAAATTGTTTTATATAATCGAGGGTCTTTAGGCATTTTCATGCTCAGCTGCATGACTTGTTAGATGTCAGTGCCTAATGATTAACTATAAAATTACATAGAGGCTAGATTAGACAGCATAAGTATGTGATTAAGGAAAAATCAAGTGTTGCCATTTGAGTACTTACCTCACTACTCTCCCTCACCTGCTGAAATGAGTGTTCTGCTTGTTTGGAAATGGTCATGGGGCTTTCTTATGCAGATTGGGGTAAGTAGTGAGGAACTGCTAAGACTACCAAGATCCATTCTGGAATGACTCATGGATTTGATCCGTGAGGGAAAACATTTGAAGAACTTACAGTGGGAGAGGGGACTTTGAGGAATGCTGCCACGTAGGTGTTTGTGTTTATGTAAGTGTGTATTTTACAAGGTTTTGTTGAGCATTATGGATGCAATAGCTATCATACCCGCCTGCTTTCTGCCATCTACCCCATTTCAATTGCTTCACCTTGCCTCCACTCATTGACTTTTCTGGAGAAACTGCAGTAAAAATTTGCATACTTTCACTTATTTTTGGATTACTGATTAGTGTTTCTTCAAATGCAAAACTTTTTGCCTTCTTCAATCAGATCCCTTAAGAAAGCACGGTAAGCAGGAGGTATTGTAGCTCCAGGGAGGTTCAGATAAGGTGGGTGATGGAAACCAGAGGCAAAGAGTGGCTATAGCTTGCTACTGCAGGGGGACAAGTGAACTGCTCATTGAGAAATGTTTACTTCTGTTACATGAAGCAATGCCAGAATACCACACTTCTCATTGTGAAAAACATTTTAATATTTTAAGAGCAGATAATTTAGCCCCATATGTGAGGAATTTCTTTACTTTGAGAATGATTTTTGATTCTACGAAGAATTCTGTAGCACAAATATGAGATGATTTGTCATCTTTATAACCAATCTGGCTGTAACATTATCATAAATATTGGGGACACAGCTCTTTGATTCAATAACTTTTTCTATTTGAGAAAGCTAGTTACAAAGAGAAAAACAGTCTGATCTTGAAAACTGTTGATCTTGATAAAATTGCAATAATTTAAAGAAGAAAGAGTAAAATGAGAAATTTTAACTTCATGTTTTAGAGAACATAAGAATGTATTATTCTTACTGGTAAATGATGACTGAACAAGAATGAGGTTATAAATTTCAGTGAAAAGCAATTTTTAAAGATCTATTTTAAAACAATATATTATTTCTCTGAACATACGTATTTTCTCTTTGGATTTAAATTGCATTCGAAAGACAAAATATGACTCTATCCTTGTAAGTGTTAAAGTAATTGATATCGGATCCAGAAAACTTTTCTATTAAATATTACTAACCACAGATCCATTACTGAATATTTATTTATTTAGCAAATAAATCTTGATATTTTCATCAAGAGAAGACAGAATATGCTTATTGTATTACTTTATTATTATTGAAATACAACCATGCAAGAATAAGAACTATGCATTATTGCATTATTTCATTAGAATATATGAATAAAAATCTCAAGCAAAATCTTTATAAATAAAGATATAATAATTCTGGGCTGGTAAATTATTATTTCTTTCATACATTCTGACTACTGTGCATGAATCAAATTAGATTTTTCCTTAAATAAGAAAAATGGATAGCTACACTGCTAAAAAATCAGTAGTTTTTCCTCCATGAAATATAATACAGCGCAGCTAGCTCTATTACAATATGACTTTAAGATTTTGGTGGGTCTTATCATACCTCCCGAGACAGAAGAGGATGCACAGTCAGTTTCTGAGCATGTATAAACCTGGTTATCCCACAAGGCAGTTTTGAATTTTTCCTTTCTCATCAGAAATTATGAAGACAATATCATCCTACTACCTGCCACTGAAGAGGAATGGGTTTTTCCATGAGAAATCACTATAAATTTCTAATTTAATTGGTTTAGCCAATACAATTTGAAAATATTTAGACCTAATTATATTTCAAAGTGAGTTAACTTTATACTTTTCCCCCTTTGCATCTGTTTGTCACGTGGAAATCCCTGACACTGTGACTTGGGGGCTGGCTGGGGAGAAGGCACTGCCGGGATGTGCATTCTCCCTGCTCGTTACCAGCATCACTGCCAGCTTTTGCTGGGCTCACTGCACTGTCACATGATCAGGAGTGATGTACTCGATGCTGTCTAGGCTTGATGAAGGTGACCTGGAGTCGGGCAGAGTTTCCGAGTTGGAGGTTTGTTTGCCAGCCTCCGCTGGGAGAAGTAAACATGTGAGTCTCCAAGTTTTAATGATAATAATTACTTCTCCAGCAAAACTTTGATAGGCAGACTCTTCATCCAAGATCTTTGAGGTACAGATTGTATGACCTTCATTTGTTGATTGTTTATTTAGATGACTTCTACAATTTAGAAATTCTGACATATAGCCTTGTTTATCTTGTTGCAGTGAAAACTTCATAATTTAAAATAGAATTTTATTTCCCATGGGATAATTGTATTTAATCTGCCCGAAATACTATCTTTCCGTAGGTGGGTACAAACGTGTTTAAGAGCATTCACCTGTAGCTGTCTGTGGAAGGGTGAGTGAGTGTGAGATAGGAAAACAGACATAAGTACAAACTCTAAGTGTTTTTGAGAATGGCAATGATTGCATATGAAGGAATGTTTATTCAGTCTTTGAGTTAGCAAAAACATATTGCGTGTACTGTAGATGGCGTAGGAAGCTGCATACTTGTTACAATGTCAGGCAACTAAATGTATCAAAGTAGAGTTACCAGGTTTAACAAAGAACCCCAGATCTCAGTGGTCTAAAGGAAGAGAACTGTGTTTTTTGTTCATGGAGGTATTCCGTGGATGACCTTCCACATGGTCATTCGGGATCCAGCTTCTTTTGTCTTGTAGCTCCTTTAGCTCTATGGTCCTCTCCACTTAGCAGTGGATGGGGAAAGAGGGTTTTACATGGAAGGGTTTATGAGCCAGGCCAGGAAGTGGCACATATTATTTCTGCCCACATTTCATTGGCCATACTCTGTCACAAAAGCTCACCTAAATGCAAGGCAGGCTGATGGAAAAAGAAGCAAGCTTGGTAAACAACTAGCTCATTTTTGTCACACTTGGTAGCAAGGACCTGTACTTCCAAATTGCCCTCCTGTTTTTTCCTACGTCATTCCTTTAATTAGAGTCAGCCTTCCATTCCACAATTAGAGTCTTGGTCTTAGTTGAAAATATTATCTAGGAGAAAGGAACAATATAGTCCAATATTCACTGTGAAGTATAAGCTACTAAGTCAGATCCTTTTTTAGGAACAGGTGTATTCTTAGCCCTGCCTAGAACAGTGTTCAGAATAAATGTGTTCAACCAATGTTTGCCGAATAAATAAAAGATAAACAGACTACCCATCTCCATTGTAGATGCTCTTCTTGTCCTAGGGGTCCTGGGTTGCTGGAGCATGGAGAAAGGGAGAAATGACAGAGTAATATAGCAAGTTAGAGGGAGGAATACAAGTACTTCTTGTCTCCTGTGGAGTGGAAGGGATTTCTAGAGTGAAAACAGCAAGTGGCCAGGTTCACAAACCAGCATTCCAGTGGGACGACGGAATTTCAGAGTAGTTCTAGGCTGGGCAAGCTGATGTGGTAGCTGTGCTTGGTGTTTGAATGAAGAAGCAAGTACATCAAGAGATAGCACGGGGAACCCACAGAGGTACCTTGGGTCACTTCATGTGTTACATGAATGAGCCCATCAGGTCTTGCTCAAGCCTCCAAAGCTGATCTCAAGTGGCACTAGCCATGCACTCAGCAGCTGTGCCAGCCTGCTCCAGAAGAAGACTCCTTCCTCAGATGTTCACTGAACTCTTTGGACACTGGGTATACTTGAGTTCTGTGAAAGCTGAAACCAGACCACAGGGAGAAAACCCTATGAAAAGGATAAAGAAGCTGGTGAATGTGGTTATATAGTTATGGGGAGAGATTACATTTTAGAAATGATTGGATCGTAATGAGTGCCCTGGGATGGGACAGAATATATTTTTGGCTCTTGGCAGAGCGAAAAAGAAGATGGATAGGTAAAAAGTATAGAGTCTTATGTTTGCACATATCTCTGTGATTGGCCAATCATACCAGCCACATGAATATTTGTTGAAATAAATCATTGAATACACTTCTGTCAAGATAGAAGTTTCTTCAAGTATACCCACAAGGCCAATAAAAAGCAGGTTCCAATTTTTGGGAGGTGCCAAGAAAAACAGTAGCTACTCCTCTAGGTCCTATCTCTCTGTGTTACTCACTTCCTAGCTATTGCCTTTGCCTGTTGCTGCCTGCTTTTATCATCTCTCTGTACCTACTGGGAGAGATGTTCAGAGCCTAAGAATAACACTTGATCTTTCCTTTTCCCATGCTTTGTGCACTCACCTTGGAACTGCCTGGAGGAAAAGCAGCTATACCTCTAAGGCAGTGCACATACGACTTGTAACAAGAAACAGTTGTTTCATCATCATTCCAGCAGTGGTTTTGGGATAGCCCTTTAGTGATTTGCAACAGAAGTAAATAATGCCACCAATGCAATAGTGTTGTTAGCCTGAAGCACAACTTCTACAGAGCAAAGAACCTTGTCAGTCCCAAAGAAATTTAAATTCTAGACTCCTCTCTCTACCTTATGTTCCTTCTCCAGAAACTGTCTCTTTCCACTTTAAGTTCTCATATGGCACTGTCACACTCTAGAAATTAGTAATTATGAAATAATAGAAACAGTCATTAGTAACTTATAATTATCATCTCTTCCAAAGTATAAGATCCTTTAGCATGAATCGTCTTGACAACAGATCATAATTCATCTTGATAACAGGTTTGATGGAGTTACATGAGACACGAGTCTGACTCATTAATGTTATTATTGTTTTTAAACTCTCAGTGGCAATAGTGCTTCCTAAGTATTAATTAATCTTCATGACTGCTCTGTGAAATAGGTTAAATATAACTAAACTCATTCTATCAGAAAAGAAATTGGCAAACTCGTGATCTCCTCCAAAGAATCTCTCTTCATTATCAGTAGATCTGAGAATAGAAATGGAAATAGTTGAATCTGACTCATTTTTCCATGATGCTAGAGAGGTATGACTTTTATGTGGTATCTGTACCCCCTCCAAAAAAGCCCTTGCATATTCATCAAAAATGAGTAATTTATAACAATTAACAAAAATGTGAGTTCTGAAACTTTTTACATATTTTATTATGAAATGCTTAAATTTGGTAAGTCAGCCTGAATGGTCATTATAGCATATATTTTTTTTTCTCCTCCCTTTCTCTGCCCTCAAATCCCATTGTTTCTTAGGGATTCACTATTCAATCATCACTAGTGGAATTTACTTAGTATTGTTTCTCTGAAGATCTTGAGTCAATTTGGAGAAAAATAAAAAATCCACAGAACCTAAACTGAATGCTTCTGTCACATGGAAATAGTAAGACAATGGCATGTTTCAGGGTTCAAATCCAAGGCCTGCCACCACCAATTTGCTTTGCATCTTTGGAAAAGCTGTTTGTCTTCTCTGGTAACTGTTTTTTAGTTCCCAAATGGGAGTCATTTTACCTCATGAACTACGTAAAAAGCAAGAGATAATAAATGTAGCATACATGGCACCTTAAAAGTGATCAATACTTATTTTGATACAAGCATATAATGTGTAATGATCAAATCTGGGTAATTGGGGTTTCATTTCTTTGTGTTGATTTTTAACTAAAATTATTTTCATTGACCAAAAATTGACCTCCATGTTCTTAACTCTTCTCTTTGGAGACATGATGTAACATGTCCAATTCTTGTTTTAATAAAAAAATTCTTGTTCCATCAAAAAAAAAAGTGATCAATTATGGAGTACATTATTAATCCTTGATTCAGTGACTCAGCATCAAAGCTCTCCAAGAAGGAATGAAGGGATTTTAATAGGAGGATGTGATATTAGATGTGTGTGTGTATTTAGAGATTTTACTCTGCATAGCAGTCATTGTTAAGTTGCTCTTAATTCAGTACCAAAAAAAATCCTCTTAATTCAAAATAACACTTGACACACAGTAGGTAGTAAAAAATATGTGAGTATGAATCAACATAAAAGTAAGTGATTTCCAAAGACAAAAAGAGGAAAGAAGCACAATACCAGTGTGAGTCCTCTATGGGACCTTTGGTTAACCAAATCTCCTTTGGATACCAGTGATTCAAGAACCTAAGGAAAGAGGGAGGTTTGATGTGTGAGAGAGATGGCAGAAGAAGGTGGAAATAACAGGCACTGGAGAAGGTATTTGTCATCAGGAAAATACAGAAATCACTGACTTTAGTGACGTTAGGACAGGGGCAAGATTTCACCACAGGTCATATCTTCATTTTTTACACCTTAGAGTTTCTGGGTCTTACCCCTACCTCTTGAGATATAAAAATAAGAAGGCGCAAGAAATATTGTACTAAACCTTTCAGGCTGGCCTTACTTAAAACTTTAAAAATAACTGTTCATTTAACTCATCAAATGAAAACAGCATACCCTTAATACAGAAACAATACACAAATAAACCAGAAAGGACCCTGTATTTGTTTTAATGGAAGCAAAGCATCAACTAATAACCTAAAGATATTGAATCTTACCTGCATAGATATATTCCACATATGCAGGATGAGTTTTTGTGAAAACGTCTTTTACTTTTTCTATTTTATCAGCTCTTATTTTTGTGGCAAACGGTGTGTACATAACTGAGAAAGATTCAGTTCTGGTGATGGCTTCTTCAATCATGGCCTGAGAGAAAGCAAACAACCCATTTGGCATCAATAACAATATATTACTTTTTAAGAATGTAAAAAATATAATTACCTTTATGGATGATTTAAAAATCTATATACTGTACTGCAAAGATAACATATTTGGGTCTTGAATATTCATTAGAACAAAAATTTAATTAGTTCTGGAAATACTATTTCATATTAAGAAAACCAATTAAATGAAGAAGGTTTGTAAACAGGCACCTCTAAACTGAGCTTGTTTTAAGATAAAAGTAAAAATTCTATTTTCCAGGGTATCTGTTTTTTTTTTTACTTGATTTTAAAAGTTAAATTCTGAAGTCTAACATTATAATTAACTTACTCTTGAGCAGACATTGGTGAGCAATTGGTACAGAGATTTCTCTAAAAAACTATATGAAATATATAAAGTATGTCCTATAAATAACATGGCAAACTAGACTGATAACATTTTTTTCTTCTTCCAATACCTGGTAAAGCCTTTTGGAATAGAAAAACCTTTCTCGACTTCCTCCCAGCAAAACTTTCCTTCCCTACTGATCTTAAGAGACATTTAACATGGTTTTGGCTATTTAAGACTTTCTTTAAATTATTTTTGCTCATGTACCATTGTTAATAAAGGCTTACCATCGCTTTGAGTTTCCTGTTTTAAATAGGTCCATTACTATTGGTAACAGACCAAAAAGAAAGTTATGTGAAGTTTTAAGAGGAATTTATTCCTTTTCTACAACTTTTCCTTCTAATGAGACTTGAACATTGAATAGAAAGTAGAAGTGTCTATTGTTGCCTCATTTTTTGGGGAAATAGCGTAAAAGCACATTACAAAAAAATTATATTTAGGAATACAATTGTCCCTGACGACTAAGGTGCCGGCAGTCAATAAGGAAAAGTAATAAATAAGAAATTTCAACAGAGAAAAAAGCCATTTAATGAACAGCAATTTACATTACTACGTGTACAGTATTTTGCAAATAACTTTTTATTGCGATGAAAAGAAAGGAGTTGATTTTAAACTGAGACGTCTCAGTGGGCTTCTTTATTGTCTCCTCCATTCCTCAGTGACTTCAGACGCCCTCCATGATGTCTGCACTGTATGTAAGAGCAGCTCTGCAAGAATTTTGGGGGTTCAAAAGGTCTTTCTCTGAGGCTGGTTAAAAAAAAATGGTGTAAAAATTAACGGTAGGCAAATTTCGGAAAGACTGAATGATAGAACTGACATTGCCCAGAACACTGTCCTTTTCGGCGGGTTTAGGGAACCGAGAAGGAAACACAGAACAGTCTCCTGGCCAGACCCAGAGCCGGCACTCGACGGGTGAGAGGTGGCTGCCAGGGCCTGGCTGCCTGGCTTGACTACTGGTTCAGGCCCTAGGTGCAGGCCGGGTCCTGCGGCCAAAACGACCATCCCTTAGACCCAGCAGGAGCAACAACGCTTCTGGCTTGGCGCTTACGTGTGTTCCCCGCTGGAACCTGCCCTGGGATGGCCGGTACCCACCAGGCAGGTGTGTGTGTGTGTGTGTGTGTGTGTGTGTGTGTGTGTGTCCACCAGGCAGGTGTGTGTGTGTGTGTGTGTGTGTGTGTGTGTGTGTGTGTGGCCGGTCCCCACCAGGCAGGTGTGTGTGTGTGTGTGTGTGTGTGTGTGAGAGAGAGAGAGAAAGAGAGAGAGAGAGACTTTGCCGCCTTGGCAAGCCGTAGGTTCCTGGATGAGTCTCCCAGGGCTGCACAACAAAGTCCCTTGGACTGGGTGGCTTCAGCGACAGAAATTCATTTTCCCTCAGTTTTGGAGACCGGAAGTCCAAGATCCAGGTGCCAGCAGGGCTGGTTTCTTCTGAGGCCTCTCTTCTTGGCTTGTAGATGGCCTCCTCTCCCTGTGTTTTCACATGGCCACTCCTCTGTGTATGTGTGTGTCTTGATTGCCTCTTCTTACAAGGCCATCAGTCATACTTGATTGGGTCCCACCCTGGGCCCTCATTTTAACTTCGTTACCTCCTAAAAGACCCTGTCTCCAAATATGGTCTCATTCTGAGGTACTGGGGTTAGGAATTCAACATGGACATTTTGAGGAGACAAAATTCAGCCCATAACAGTTCCTAACACATAAACAGATTTTTTGATGGCCTCTCTGAATATCTTGGGGAAGGGTATTCTGCTTTAAATTCTGGATTAAAAAATTTAGCAAAGGTGTCTAATCCTTCAGTTTGCTTCCAGAAAGACATTAACAGCATCCTAGTCAGGCCAGGATAGAAGAAAACACTCTCTCCACCCCATTTCTTTTCCAACTGCTGGCAGCTTAGGTGGCTGCTGGCAGGGTAGATTCGTGAAGCCATCTCACAGTGGGGATGGGAAGACTCGTGCCTGAGAGCCTACACCAGTTTTTTTACAAGTGGCAGAAGTGTGGTTTGTATGTGGCAGCTTGCTCTCTCGTTGAAGGATCGTACTCTTGGCTTAATGCTCAAAGAATTGCATTCAGGCCTTCCCAGGGCTCTCACTTGGAGGACATGGCCTGGAGAGCAGCCTCCCTCTCGCCCCACTGAGAAAGAACCAGTAGAGATGGGTTCTTTTGTGGCCTCTGCTCTCCAACCTGGAGGTGGGTAAGGAAGAGGGTGAGTGAACAGAGTGCGTGTGTGACTTACAAATAAGAACTGATTTCTCCATGGAGATGCGTTCTCAAAGGAAATTATTCTAGCCCCAGGAAGAAATGTTACAACATAGAGTAGAAATGAGAATACAGATGACCCTTTCACCAGATTCCAAAACATCCTTGCTGTGTTTTAATGTACTAATATTTTTTGTTCTTAGAGAAAGACAATCTTAAGGCTTTGAACTTGTCTCACATTGCTGTTGAAAAGCAATAGAGTAATATTATATACACATATATGTAATATATATTTATATAAAACATATATATATATATAGCATTGTTGGTACATTATTGAATAACTTATTAGAGAAATGATTCAGAAAATAATTTAGCCTCTGTACTTTATTAAAATAGCAGAATTTTTTGATTGTTTTTGTTTGGACACCAAAATATCAAATTTTCAGTTCGTGATGGTAGTAATTTGGTAATTTAGAGTTGGAATTGCCTTGCAAATTAAAAAAACATATTCTTTAGGATTTTAAAAACTAGAATAATTTGAAATAAACATAGACATCAAATATAAAATGTAGATTTTGATTTACTTTTTATGATCAGTCAAAGATTTTTCTTGATTTTTGAAAAAAAGGAATAGACCAGATAAGGAAATGCCAGTTATAAAAAATAATCTGTTCTAAAAATGAAGGTAGATTTTAAATGATACTTTTTAATGTGACATAAATATTCTGCAATTGAATCATTCTTTTCCCAACATGTGAATTTCTCTGATGTCAGTAAATGTTGCACGTGTGCAGAGAATAGGGAAAATAATCAGTCCATGTGCCCTGGTGTTAAATGTACATTGCTGTTAATTATACTTTTTCTGCTGCTACTCAAAAATCAGCTTTGAAATTAAGTGTTTACATTTGGGAGTTCTAATAACTCTCCATTGTTACTCTCACATTTAGCAAGTTTTAAAGCTTATATTATCGTTACATAAGCCAAGAGTGTATGTAGGCAGCTCATTTTCTGTTAGAAACAGTAACTTATAATAATTTCTCCTTTTACTTTAGCTAGTAAAAAGAACCTCTTGCTACCTTAAAAAATCAACTTGCCTGGAATAATTGTATAAGAGAGACCATGGGAGAGTAAGGAGGAGATAGACTCCATCGAGAGTCAAAGAAAAGCAACAAAAGAGAGGAAAACAGATGACTAGCAAAAAAGAAACCAAATTCACCTCCCTCATCCGAATGAATCCTTCCTGGTAAATTTTTAAGAGAACTCAGGAGGCCAGAATAAAGCTGGCAGAAACTATAAACCTCAACTCTTTTGAGAGTGATAGGATTAAATCATTTTTTTCCCCCTTTTTTTCTTCTGGAGGATTTGGGCAAATTGTAATTTTTTATCTGCCTGGTCATAGTGATTCAGTAAGTGGGAATCTTGTCACTTCTGAGTAGAAAATGTGATCAGATTATTATAGATTATTAAATTATTCCTTTATTGCTCCCAATCTTAGGGTTAACCATAATTAGAGTAAATGGATTTACTTAGATTAGATCTGGAAGGAACTTTAGGAATTTTCCAGCCCAATTCCTTAAGATTTGGAGAGGTTTAAGTGACCTTTCTAAGGACTAAATGTGACATTAAACAAGTCTATAGAATTTAAAATTAGAGTTTCCAATATTATATTTTATATTTCAGTTTCTTTTTTGAAAATGATGGCTTTACCTCCTGGGCACACAGTAGGCATTTTCCAGGCTCCCTTCTGGCTGTGTGTGGGCCTAAGGAATGCAGGAGGGAGTGAAATGAACTTTCCACAGGCCTGGTCGATGAAGCTCTGCCTGGCATAATCCTCTGTTTTCTTTTCCTGCCAGCCACCTGAAGAAAGTGGACTCCCAGGAGGAGGGGAAAATGGCGTTGCATGATGGAAGCAGTGTGGGTTTCTGGGTTGCGACTGGAGGAGACCCAGTCAGAAATACCCACACTGGATGACAGAGTGAGTGAGCCATAAAATTTTATTGTTTTAAGTCACTGAAATCTCGGGGTTGTTTGTTATAGTAGTCTACCCTAATGCACTAATAATAATAAACGGAAATTGGGATCTGTCTCATAATCCGTTTTTATCTACCAAGGCTTTCATATTATAGCAAAAAGTAAAGAAAAACATGGCATTTTAAGAGATAAAAAAAACTTTCATTTAGCTGTGTGATAAATGCTTTTATATATGCTATTTTCTTTAGTCCTCATAAAATCCATCTAGGTAGGTATTACTAGTGATTGAATATTATAGTTTCATTGTTTTATTTTCAGAGTTAACATTATTATATTCAAAAGAAGCAGTACCACACTTGCAAGCTATAAATAATTGAGATAGGTACTTTTAGTCTCTAATGGCTAACATAGCTCTTAATTATTACATTAATAATGATGCAATTTTAAATGGTGATAATAATTTTTTAGAAAATAAAAAAATAAAATTTTGTGAGCAATATTTTTCAAATTTAATTTCTGTAAATATTTATTGGTTTAATTTGGAAAGTTTATTTTCTTGAAATTGAGAATTAACTTTAAGAACAGATTTTCCTAAATAGTTTACCTGGACTTTACTATAAACTCAGTCACTGTAATAGCTAAGATTTATATTTTTATGATGATTTTATTATATAATTGTATGTAGAAATAGAATATATAATAATTGATTGTTTGCCCCTGACTCAATGGTCAACATTTTGATGCTGAAATATTACCCTGGATTTATGGGAGCTCTTTTATGAAACAACATTCACTATAAATTTCATATTTTTCTGGTATAAGAGAATATTTGGGAGCTTTTCCATTACCTCTGTCAGCCCAGTGATGTGAAAGTTATAAATATTTCATGCATTTTAAATCAAGACATTTAAATTTTATTTGCATTGTCTGGAAATCATTAAATATATATATACACTCACATATAGATACGTACACTGCTGTATGGTTACTGCTAGGGTTAGAGTTTTGATTATATATAATGTGTACATTAACTGAATAGTTTCAGCCCTTAATGCCTAAAATTTACCCTGCATTAATTTTTAGTCACTTATATTTTATAGCAAAATTTTATTTCCCTGTCTCTTTGACATAGAACTGAGGAGCTAGAAGGAATCTAGCCATTATTTTGTAGTCACCAGACTTTATAACCAAGGGATCTAAGGCTTGGTGAGTTCTGGTGATTCACTAGAATTAGAGATTAAAGCAAGACGAGAGCTCAAACCTAACCAATGCTTTCTCCTACACAGAGTAACTTTTTATTTTTCTAATTATATGATAAATTCCTGGGACTATAAGATCAAGCATTCCTTTTCTTTTTCTTTCTCTATCCCTATCTTATTCCTACCTCCAAGAACAGCTAAAATTTGACTCCAACACTGACAGAGAAACCAGTGAACCACTTCAAACCACAACCACATCAAAATCCTCTTCATAGAAATTCGAACACAACACAGAATATTCATCATTCACGCCTACTGTTCACAAGCAAGTTTGTTTTGTACATTGGCCCCTCATTAGATTTAAGATACACCATCAACTAGCATGCCTGTCTCAAAGAGAAACATTTAAAAAATTAAGTGAAAGGCTTTTTGATAGGGGAGCTTAGACAAAAATGTGCTTAGGTTGGTCTAGTTTATTTAATGGCAACACTTATGTAATTTATAAATAGAATGCAAAGTATGTCTTTGTTCTAAAGACCCTGGATAATGTTTTGCTTGCACATTAGAGAAACACCCGCTGATAGAAACTCAGAGTCAAAAGTGTGGGTTTCAGCAGCCTTCAGACTCCTCAGGATGCCACAGAGCTTTTATTCTTGATGATTCACCAAAAGGCATTATAGGAGTAAATAGCTATATTACCTGCAATTCTTTCATAAGGACAACTGGGTATTACTAATGAGCTTTTTAGCCTCTGTATTCAGTGGTTAATGCCAACACAGTTTGGGACCCTTTTTCGTGGTTGTGTATTTCATCTGTATATTTCATTTGTCATATGAAGATAGGCATTCCTATTGCTAACTGGATGTTTTTTAAAATTATATTTCTTTTTTTTTTGAGTTGGAGTCTCACTCTGTTGCCTAGGCTAGAGAGCAGTGGCATGCTCCCGGCCACCGCAGCCTCGACCTGCTGGGCTCTGGTGATCCTTCCGGCCTCAGCCTTCCAAGTAGCTGGAACTACAGGCGTGTGCTACCATGCCCAGCTAATTTTTGATTTATTGTAGAGATGAGGGCTCACCAAGTTGCCCAGGCAAGTCTCGAACCCGCGGGCTCAGGCAATCCACTCACCTCAGCTTCCCAAGGCACGGGATTACAGGCTGAGCCACCGAGCCCAGCGATTTTTTTTTTTTTTAATTTAAATTTTGTCTTAACCATTGTATTAGATAATTTTCAGAAAAATAGCTTTAATATCATTTCTTGCACAAGTTGGGAGGAGAACGTAGAAGCATTTTCACTATGTCCAGCCCAGGGAAGAGGAGGCAGCAGCAACCCGGGGCTTCCAGGCTCTCCGGAGTGCAGCTCAGAGTGGTCCTGTGGAGCATGGGCAATGGCCTGCGGGGGTTCACACAACCTTGATTTCCACAGAAGGAAGGTGGCGTAGCATACCCAGGGACTTTCATGAAAGCAAGATATACTTGAATATGTTGTTCATCTTCGGCAGAAAAGGTATTTCCAGGCTCATATTACCTTTCTGTCACTATCTCTACTATCCTAAGCGTTCCCTTATGGCACACAGGCAGTCCAGAATATAATTCCCAGACTCTTTCACCAGCATGGTCCCTTTGTCGAATCTTCCAATAAGCAGCACTCTTGAAAGATCTTGCCTTCTTTCAGGTCTCCACTGGATTCTGCCCGTAAGACTGCAGAAGAGAGGAGTCTTGCAGCTCTGACCAAGGTTCTGGAGAGAGGAGGAAAGATGGTGCTGACTTCCTAAGAGGGCTCTCACCCTGGAATAGTTAAATGTTCTTTTTTTCTTTTTTCTTTTTTTTTGAGTTGGAGTCTCATTGTGCACGCCCAGACTGGAGTGCAGTGGCACGCTCACGGCCACCACAGCCTCGACCTGCTGGGCTCAAGTGTATGATACTTCCTCCTCAACCTTCCAAGTAGCTGGAACTACAGGTGTGTGCAATCATGACTGGCTAATTTTTAAATTTATCGTAGAGATGAGGTCTCGCCAAGTTGCCCGGGCTGGTCTCAGACCCCTGAGTTCAGGCAATCCTCTCGCCTTGGCCTCCCAAAATGCTGGGATAACAGGCTTGAGCCATTACATCTGGCTTCCTTAGAACTTTATTTTTTATTTTTATTTTTTTGAGTTGGAGTCTCACTCTTGTTGCCCAGGCTGGAGTGTAGTGGCACCCTCATGGCCACTGCAGCCTCGACCTATTGGTTCTAGGCAATCCTTCTGCCTCCACCTTCCAAGTAGCTGGAACTACAGACACATGCCACCACAGCCAGCTAGTTTTTGTGATTTATTGTAAAGATGAGGTCTCACCAAGTTGCCCAGGCTGGTATCACACTCCCAGGTTTAGGCAATTCTCTCACTTTGGCCTCCCAAAGTGCTGGGATTAAAGGTTGAGCTACTGCACCCAGCCATTTTAGGACTTTAGAATGACAATTCCACCACTTTACAATCACAATCATATACCCTGCTCTTATCTTCACTCCTTTCTCTCGCTCTCATTCATATTCTCTCTCTCTCTCTCTCTCCCCTCTCTCAGGTCTTGCTGTTGCCCAGGCTGGTCTCAAGCAATCCTCCCACCTCGGCCTCCCAAAGTGCTGGGATTACAGGTGTGGGCCACATTTAACTATTCCAGGGTCAGAGCCCTCTTAGAAAGTCAGCACCCTCTTTCCTCCTCTCTCCAGGACCTTGGTCAGAGCTGCAAGACTCCTCTCTTCTGCTTTCCTCCCCAAAAGGAGCCAGATGAGTCCCTTCCTGCAGTGTGTCCTTGGGCCCATTCTTTCTTATCCATGGAAGCCAGTACACAAATCACAACAGCACACTTGGCCTGGCTCACTCCCTTCCTGGCTCACTCCCTTCCCTTTTTTTTTTCTTTTTTTTACTTTCTAATGCACCATATAACTAATTTATTGTTTAACTTTTGTCTACCCTCATTAGACCATAAGCTCTACAAGGACAGGAACCTTTGTTTTGTCCATGATGTATCCCCTGGCCTAGAACAGTGCTGACATATACTGGATGGCTTAGTAAGTATTAGCTGTTGAATGAGTGTATGAATAAGTTAGACTAGCCTGAAAAGATGTCTGAATGCATTATAATAGCATCAAGTAAATTAAAAATAAACAGGAAGTCGGGCTCGGTGGCTCAGCCTGTAATCCCGCGCCTTTGGGAGGCTGAGGTGAGTGGATTGCCTGAGCCCGTGGGTTCGAGATCCGCCCGGGCAACTTGGCGAGACCTCATCTCTACAATAAATTAAAAAATTAGCTGGGTGTGGTAGCGCGCGCCTGTAGTTCCAGCTCCTTGGAAGGCTGAGGCGGAAGGATCGCCGGAGCCCAGCGGGTCAAGGCTGCGGTGGCCGGGAGCGGCCACTGCACTCCAGTCTGGGCAACAGTGAGACTCCAACTCAAAAAATAAAATAAAATAAAATAACCAATAGCATTGGAAAAATTTCTTTGTATCATTAGTCATCACAGAAATGCAAATTATAACCACAATAAGATACCAATTTACATACTAGAATGGTTAAAACTAATATGACAGCACCAATGTTGTTGAGAAGGTCGAACAGCTAGAATTCTCATACATAGCTGAGATGGACGTGAAAAATGAGACAACCATTTTTGAAAAATATTTGGCTGTTTTTCACAAAGTTATACCTATACTTAGCTTGTGATACAACATTTATACTAAAAGATAGTTCCCAAGAGAAACAGATATGTGTGTGTGTTTTAAAGACTTATACACAAATGTTCATAGAAATGTTTTTCATAGTAACCCAAAATTGGAAAACTGGAAATAATGTAAAGGTCCATCAACAAGAGAGTGAATTAAAAAATTGTGGTATAAAAAATTGTGGCATATTCACAAAATAGAATACCATTTAATAAAAAAGAATGAGCTATCGATATATACAACAGCATGAATGAGTTTCACTGAGTGGAAAAACATTCTACATGATTTCATTTCAGCTACAGGATGTTCTAGTATAGATAAAACTAATCTATGATTAAAAATTTTAAAAAGCTGTCTATCAATGGGGAGTATTAACTAATAAAGAAGACAGGAAACTTTCTCAAGTGATGGATGTGCCCTTCATCTTCAAGGAAGTTTAGATTACAAAACTGCATGTATTTACCAAAACTCACAAAACTGCACACTTAACATATGTGTATTCCACTTTAGCCACACTGAAAGAAAAGAAAAAATAAAAAGGAGAATAAACATGATTGAACCCTATTGGGTATGCTTGTTTGTTTATTTTTGGCAAGAATCTCAACTGTACTCTGTGTATTAGCCTACTGGAGCAAATGAGAAAATATACTGAAAACAATGGGAACCAATTTTCTCAACTTTTGAATAATAGCATTTTTATTTATTTATTTATTTATTTTAATTATGGTATTATGGGGTACAGTTAGGGGTTAGGCATACAAAAATGCTTCGTTCAGGCACCCTTGATGATAAAAGGTGTCTCCCCATCCCCAGACAGATATTTATCACCATTAACCCCATCGCCCTCCCCCACCCCCATATTTTCCCACCACCCTCAGTCATTTTCTTGTGGTAGTACGTTGGATGATCAAGGTCTACTATATGAGTGAGAACATGTGATACTTAGTTTTTTGTTTCTGTGAGAGGTCACTCAGTATTATGGACTCTAGTTCCA
>CAUYQG010092261.1:0-14391 GCA_963574415.1 Tarsius wallacei
TCACAGAGTGGGACTAGTCATCAGGACACCAAAAATGGGCAATCATCACAGATAAAGTCCAGTCATTGGGCACCCACCACACTGGAGGGTCAGATACTAGGGCACCCATCACAAAGCAGAAGCCGTCACTGTGGAAAACACTACATAGAAGGGCCAGTCAAAAAGTCATGCATCACAAAGGAGGGGTAGTGATTGGAAATCTCCTCTCAGAAATGGGCTTGCTACTCTGGTATACAGTCGCTGGTGCACAAATAATGAAGAAGGGCGAATCTTGGGGATTCCCATTACAGAGGAGGTCCAGTTACTGGGAATCCAACACAGAGGAGGTGTAGTCATTGGGGCATCTCTTTTGAAACAGGCCCAGTTACTAGGAAATCCATCATTGAAGAGGACTGGTCACTGCAGCACCAATCACACAGGATGGCCAGACATCGGGATACCAAACACAGAGAAGGCTTAGTGACTGTGGCTCCCTTTGTGGAGGAGAAACAGTCACTGTGACACACTTCACAGAAGTCTTATCAATGGGACACCAATCATATATGAAGACCAGGTACTGGGGCATCAGTCACAGGAAAGACATAGTCACTGGAATGTCCATTACGAGTCGACACATTCCATGAGACACACCACAAAGAAGGGCCATTCAATAGGGCACTAATTTAACAGCAGAGTCTCTCACTGTGCACCAATCACAGAGGAGGCACAGTCATAGGGGTACCCATAATGAAGAAACATCAGTCACTGGGGCTCCAATATGGAGAACAAGTCATTGGGACATCAATCAAAGAGAAATGTCAAAGAACCACCCTTCGCAAAGGAGGGCAAGTAATTGGGGTACCCATTTTTTAAGAGGCCCAATCACTTGTCCCCCATCAGAAAGGAGGGCTAGTCACTAGGGCATGGATTATGGAGGAGGACTAGTCACAGAAACAAATATCAAAGATGATGGCCAGTCACTGGAGCACCCGTTACAGTTCAGGTTCAGTCACTGTGGCACCATCACAGAGAAGGGTCAGTCAGAAAGACACACAATGAAGAGAAGGGCTAGACATTGGGACAATAATCATGGGGAAGCACCAGTCATAAGGACACCCATCACAAATGAGGTCTAGTCACTTGTTTTCCATTATTGAGGAAGCCCAGTAAGTTGGAAACCCATCACAGAAGAGGACTAGTCACTGTGGAAATAATTATGGAGGAGCACTCTCCCTGAAGCACCAATCACAGAGAAGCCTTGGTCATTGTGTAATCAGAAATGGAGGAGACTTAGTAAGTGGAAAACTTATCATAGAGGAGGACTGGTTACTAGGACATCCATCACAGAGAAGAGTCAGCCACTGAGACATCCATCTCAGAAGACAGCTAGACATTGGGGCATCAATTAAAGAGGAAGTCCAGTCATGATTAGTGTATATATTATGGATAAGGGTCAGTCACTGAGCCACCAATCAAAGAGGCACTCTACTCACTGGTTCATAGCACTGGCACCATCACAGAGGAGGGCCAGTCCCTGGGGTATATATTATAGAGAAGGTCCAGTCACTAGGGCACACATCACGAAAAGAAGACATCTCACAAGGGCATTAATCAGATAGGAGAACCAGTCACTGGGACAACCATCACAAAGGAAAGTCAGCCACTGGGGCACCAGTCACAGAGAAGACCCTCACTGTGGCACTAATAACAAAGGAAATCCTGTCTGTGTTATACATCACACATGAAGACAAGTCACAGAGGAGGGCTAGTCATGGGGGCACACTTTAGGAGTAATTCGTTGACTGGGGATTCAATCACAAAGAAGGTGCAGTAACTGAGGCAGTCATCACAGAGGAGGGAAAATCAGTGTGACTAATCACAGAAGGTATCCACCATTGGAGCATTTTTTTTTACACATTAGGACCAGTTACTGGGACAACATTTATAAAAGAGGAGCAGTCACTAGGACTTATATCTCAGAGGACTGTCAGTTTCTGGGACCCTCATCACAGAAGAGAGCCAGTCACTGGGCACCATCACAGAGGAGTGAGAGTCACTGGGGCACCCAACTTGAAGGAAGGCCAGTCACTTTGACCCAAATACAAGGGAGGACTTGAAAATAAAACACCAATTACGAAGAAGGCACAGGCACAGGGGCACATATTACAGAGAAGTCCAGTCACTGGGGCACATATTATGGGGTTGGCCCAGAAATTGTGCCACCCTAACAGAGGAGAGTTTGTTGGGGCCATTAACTATGAAGGAGGGTCTGTCATTGGAGCACCCATCAATGAGGAGAGTCAGTCACTGGGATACACATCACAAAGGGGGACTTATCACTGGGAAACCAATTACGGGGCAGGACCAGTTACTGGGACACCCATCACAGAGAAGAGCCAGTCAATATAGCATCCATTATGCAGGAATGACAGCCACTGGGGCACATATTGCAAAGGAAGCACAGTCACTGTGGCACCAATGATGTAGGAGTGCTAGTCACTGAGGTACCCATTATGTAAGAGACCCAGTCACTAGGATGACAACCACAGAGGAAAGCTAATCACTGGGGCACTAATCAAAGAGGATGATCAGTCACTGTGACATTTTACCCAGAGGATTGTCAGTTACTGGGGCACACATCACAAGCCACTGGTGTACCCATAATAGAGGAGTTGTAATCACTGGGCACCCGTTACATAAGTTCGTTAGTCACTGGGGCATATATCACAGAAGAAGTCCTGACTCTGTGACTCCCCTCGTAGATGTGGGCCAGTTAGAGGATTATATCTCACAGAGGAAGACTAATCAGTGGTATATTCAACATAAAGGAGGGCTAGTCATTCTGGAACTCATAAAAAAGGGAAGTCTATCACTAGTGCACCCATTATGAAGGCAGAACATACATAGGGACAACCTTCACAGAGTACGGTTAGTCATTGGAGCAACCGTTATGATGGAGGATTTAGTCACTGTGATATCAATTATGCAGAAAGTCCAGTCACTGGGGCACTCATAATTGAGAAAGACCAGTCACTGTGCCTGCACTATGTAGGTAAGCCAATCACTGGCGAACCCATTATGGAGGAGGTGTTGTCACTGGGGCACCCAATATGGAGGGAGACCAGTGCCTGTGGCACCCATTCTGGTGGAGGCCCATTAACTGAGGTACCAATCACAAAGAAATGCCTGCATTTTTTCACTTGTAACAGAGGAGGACCGGTTTCTGGTGCACACATCATAGAAGATGTCCAGTCATTGGAGCACTAAGGCAACTACCACATAGGAGAATCTTTCACTGGGATATCGTCACAGAGGAGGACCAGTCCCTGTGACACCCAGCAAAGAGGAGATTTATTTGCTAGAGTATCCATTATGAATCAGGTCCAGTATTGAAACACACTTCACAAAGGAGACACAGTAACTGCAGCACCCAAAATGGAGCATCCCCAGTAATTGAGACATGCAGCACAGAGGAGGATTTTTCACTGGGCCAGTGATCATATATGAATGTCAGTCACCGGGGCATGAATCACAGAGTAGACACAGTCACTGGAACAAGCATTATGGAGGAGTCACAATGACTGAGACACCCATTACCAAGGAGGTCCACTCACTAGGGCATCCATTATGGAGAAAGCCCAGTAAGTGGAAGACACATTACAGATGAGGGCTAGAAACTGGAGAAAACATTATGGAAGTAGACCAGTTTCTGGGACAACAATCACAAAGGAGGCCTAGAGACGAGAGCTCTCAAAATGATGGAGGGCTAGTAACAGTGGTACCCATTATGTTGGAGGCTCAATTATTGAGACACTCATTACAGAGGAGAACTAGTCACTGGTACACCCATCACAGAGGAAGCCCAGACACAGGAACACCCATTGGGTAGCATTGGGTAGTTACTGAAGCAGCCATTACAGAGGAGAGCTAGACACTAACACACTAATCACAGATAAGAACTAGTAACTGGGGCACACATTATGAAGGAAAGGCCAATCACTGGGGCACTGATCACAAAATATGGCAAATCATAAGAGCACTCATCACAGAGGAGCACACATCACTGAGTCCCCAATTCTAGAATAACACCAGTCACTGGGACTTTCAAAACAGAGGAGGACCAATCACTGGGGCATTGATTATGGAGGAAGAACTATCACTAAGGCAACCATCATAGAAGATGTTTAATCACAGGGGCACCTATCACAGAAGAAAGCCAGTGAGAGGGACACCTATTACAGAGGAGAAAAAGTCACTGGGGTACCCATTACAGAGCACAAAAATTCATTGAAACACACATCAAATAGGAGGTCCCTCATTGGGACACCCATAACAATGGAAGACCAGTCACTGGAACACTTATCACAGAGTAGACTAGTCAGTTACTGGGGTACTCATCACAGAGAAGGCCAGTCACTGGGGTACCCATCAGAGATGAGGGTCAGTTACTTGGGCACCAACGCAGAGGACAGACAGTCACCAAGTCATTCATCAGAGAGGAGAGGCAGTCACTGATGACAAGATCTCAGAGGAGATTCAGTCACTGAAGCACTCACCACAGAGGAGGACTAGTCACTGAAGAACCAATCTCAGAAGATGGCCTGTCACTAGGGCACCCCTTATGGAGGAGGCCCAGTAACTAGGGCAATATAACAGAGGAAAGTAAGTCACTGGGACACCCATCACAGAGGAGAGTTAGTCACAGGGACACACATAATAGAGTACTGCTAGTCACTTGTGTATTCATTATTAATGAGGACTCATCTCTAAAGAGTCCATCACAAGGGAGTCACAGTCACTGGGGCAGTGATCATATATGAAGGTCAGTCACTGGGGCATGAATCACAGAGTAGGCACAGTCACTGGGACAAACACTGAGACACCTATCACAGAAGAGGTATAGTCACAGATGAATCCATCACAAAGAAAGGTCAGTCTCTGAGGCACCAGTTAAGAGAAGGAACAGTCACTTAGGTGCCATTATAAATGAGGACTTTTCACTTAATCACACATCACTGAGGCACCTATAGTAGAGGAAGTCCATTCATTTGGGCACCCATAGAAGGAGGATCAATCACTGATACACTGATCACAAAGGACCTGTCACTGGGGCACCCTTCACAGAGTAGGCCCAGCTGATGCTGTATCTGTCAGAGGACGTCTAGTAACATGGTCACTGATCACAGGAGAAGTCACAGGGGCACCCTTCAAAGTCAAGAACCATCTATTGAGCACCAAACACAGACAGACCCATGACTTGGGTACCCATCACTTGGGTACCCATCATAGATGGGGTCTAGTCACAGGGGCATCAATTACAGAGAATAACTAGTCACTGAAACACCAATAATAAAGGAGGGCCTGTGAATGGGTCATCAAACACAGAAGAGACACAGTAATCGAGGTACCAGTCACAGACAAGGGCGAATAACTGGGACAGCCAACAAAGAAGTCTAGTCACTAGGGCACCCAACACAGATGAGGGCCAGCCACTGGCCATGAAACACATAAGAGGAATAGTCACTGGAAACCCCATAAAATGGAGTTTCAGTCATTGGGATACTAATCACAAATGAGTACCAGTCAATGCGGCACCCAACATAGAAGAGGACTCATCACTGAAACACCCATCACAGAGGAAGACAAGTCATGGGGGCACCCATCATATATGAGGGGACATATCCCTGGGACATGAATCACAGAGAAAGAACAGTCACTAGCACACATTATAAACTAGACCAAGTCTCTGGGGAACTCATTATAGAGAAAGCCCAGTCACTGGAACATCTAGCATAAATGAGAGCCACTTATTAGGAAACATAACATGGAGGGGGCTTTTCACTGTGGCACCCAATTGGGAGGAGGACCAGTCAGTGGAGCAGCAATCATGAAGTGCACAAATTACTGAGGGAATGCAGTCACTGGATCACCCATAAAGGAGTAGGGCTAGTCAATCAAGCACCAGTTATGTAGGAGACCCAGTCAGGGAGGCAGTAAACACAGAGAAAAGCTAAACACTGGGCACCCATGTCAGAGGAGGCCACATCACTGGAGCATCTATCACACATGAGAATCTGTCACTGGGACACCCTTCACAGAGAAGAACTAGTTACTGGTGTACCCATCACAGAAGACTGCCAGTCACTGGGGCACCAATCACAGAAATACCAGACACTGGGGCACATATTATAGAGGTGGGTCATTTCCCACTACACCATGCAAGAAGAAAGCTATTCACTGGGACAGTCATCAGAGAGAAGAGACTGTCACTAAGATGATCATCACAGAGGAGAATCTGTTAGTGAGGCACCTATCATACAGGAGTTACAGCCACAGAGGTGCCCATCACAGAGAAAATCCAGGAGTCCCAGTCACTATGGCACACATCATAGCAGAGAATTAGTCCCTGGGGCACATTTCATAGAGGAGATTCAGTCACCAAGGCACCCAGGACAGGGTGGACTCAATCACTAGTACACTTAAGAGAAGAAGGGCCAATCATTTGGATGCTGATCATAGGTAAAGATAATTCACTGAGGCACGCGTTACAGAGGAGGCCCAGTAACTTGGACATTCATCACAGATTACAGCCACTCACTGGGACACCCAACACAGAGGACAGCCAGTCATTGGGTCACACATAAAAGATAAAGAGCAATCACTGAGATACCCATCACAAAGGAGGGTCAATCACTGGGCCACACATTATGATAGGCTCAGTCACTGTAGCTCCAATCACAAAGGAAGGTCAGTACCTGGGCAGTCAACATGGAAGTGGTAGAAGCAGTGTGGTACTGATCTCAGAGAACGAGCAGTCACTGGGAAAATTATCACAATAGAGAGGAAGTCACTGGGACGACCATCACAGAGGAGAGCCATTCACTGGGACATTCATCACAGAGAAGGGTTAGTCACTGGAACACCAAGTATGGAGGAGGTCCAGTTACTAGAACATTCATCTCAGATGAGAGCTATTCACTTGAACACCTAATTTAGAAAAGGGTCAGTCACTGGAGCACAAATTACAGAGAAGACCCATTCATTGGAGAAAATTATGGAGGAGGTCAAGACACTGAGACACCCAACACTGATGAGGACCAATCGTGATGCCCATTTTGAGGGAGCCCGAGAACTGGGCACTCATTAGTTAGAAGAGATAGTCACTGGGGCACTCATTTTGTATGAGGCCCAGTTACTAGGATGCCTATCATAAAAGAGGGATTTTCACTATGGCTCCCATCACAGAGGATGTCAGGTCACTCGAGCATCAGTGACAGAAGAGGATGAGTCATTGAATCAACTAGTACAGAAGGGTCTATTCACTGGGTAGCCCATCATACATCAAGGAAAGTCGCTGAGGCACAAATCAAAGGAGATGCACAGTCGCTGGAGCACGCATTATGGAGGGAGTCCAGTTACTGGGACACACTTCACTAAAGGGGGTCAGTCACTGGGTATCCTACTGCTGAGGGAGAGCCATCATTTGGACACCCATAACACATTAGTGCCGGTGACAAAGATACTCCTCACAAAAAGAGCTAATCAATAGGGCACTCATAGTTGAAGAGACCTATTAAGTTGAACACATCATATAGGAGAGCAAGTCACTGGGACAACAATTTTCAGGAGTGTCAGTCACTGGAACACCAAACACAAAGGAGGCTCAGTCACTGTGGCATCCATACGGAGGTGAGACAATCAATAGGGAATCCATTATAGAGCACAGTCAGTGACTGTGACACTTATTACAAAAGAAAGACAGACACTGGGGAACTGATCACAGAGAAAGCATAGTTACTAGGGTATCCGTTTGGAGGAGGGAAGTCACTGGGGCAACAATCACAGAGGATGGACAGTCATTAGGGCATTCATCACAGAAGAGAGCAGAGAGAAGGAACTGTCACTGAAGCACCCATAACAGAAGAGTGTACATCACAGGGGTACATATTAGAGTGGAGGGCCAGATACTGGGCACCCATCACAGAAGAAGGCTACTCACTGGGACACCCACAATAGAGGATAGTCAGTCTTAGTACACCCATCACAGAAGCAGACCATTCACTGAGGCACACATCACAGACAATGGCCAGTTACTGAGACACATCACAGGAGAGGACCAGTCACTGGGGCACACAATATGAGGTGTTCAGTCACGGAGACTATGATCACAGAGGAGTGGAAGATATTGGGGCATACATCACAGAAAGAAAAAGTTGGTTTGAAACTCATCACAGAGGAAGTCTTGTCACTGGGGCACCTATCAAAGGAGGTTCATTCACTAAGGCACCTATCACAGAGAAGGGCCAATCACTGAGGCACCCATCTCAAAAGAAGGCCAGTTTGTCATTGAGACACCCATCAGAGAGGAGGATTAGTCTGTTTGGCACCCATATCAGAGGAGGACTAGACAGGCACCCAATAGAGAGGAAAGCAGGTAACTGTGTAACCTGTTATGGATAATGGCCAATCACTGGAACAACCATAAAAGAGGTGAGCCAATCACTAGGAGAAAAATCACAGAAAAGTGTCCATCGCTGGGACATCAACTTTTGAAGAAGATCAGTCACTGGGACATGCATCATAGACGTGGGTTAATCTTTTGGTCACCCAAATTAGAGAATAATCTGTCCCTGGGGCACCAATGGAGAAATTTCAGCCAGTGGAGCACCTACTATAGAGGAGGCCAAATCAATTCAACAAACTTCACAGAGGAAGGCCTTTCACTGCACTAACCCTAGTGATTACTGGGGCACTCATCACAAAAGAGGAATATTATCAGAGAAACTCATTTTGGAGGAATTGTGTTTGCTAGGACACCAATCAGAGAAGTCACTGGGTCACCCAACACAGCAGATGGTCAATCACCAGTCACTGTGTCAATAATGCCACAGGACAGCCAGTCACCTTGGCAGCCATAACAAAGAAAGCCCAGTCACTGGGGTATCCATAATAAAGGAGGGCCATTCACTGGCCAGCCACTACATAGGTTCCCCTGTCACTGGGGCACCCATTTCAGTGGAGACCCAAACAATGGGACACATATCAAAGAGGATAGTCAGTCACTCTAGCACCCATGCCAGAGAAGACTCAGTCACTAAGGCACCCAATACAGTGGATAGTCAGGCACTGGTACACTCATCACAGATTTGGGCCAGTCACAGTAACACCATCACAGAAAATGAAGTCACTGAGCCACCCAAAACAGAGGAGGGTTACTAATTGTGGCACCCATACCAAGCAGCAATAATGTAGAAGTGTCAGTTACTGTGGCACCCATTATGGAGGAGGCCCAATCACTAGACTACAATCAAAAAGTAGGGTCTATCATTGGGGCACCCATCACAGAGGAGGACGAGTCACTGGGCCACCAATTATAGAAGTGGGATAGTCACTGTGAAGCCCATTTTAAAGAAAAATCAATCCCTGGGCAACAATCACAGAGAAAAGCCAGTCACTGGGTTACCCAACTCAGAGTAAAGCAAGTCACTGAGGTACACATCTCAGAGGAAAGCTGCTCACTTTGGCATCCAATAAAGGTGAGGGATAGTGACAGGGCCACCCATCATAGAGAAGGGCCAATCACAGAGGCACCATGACAGAGGAGATTCAGTCACTGAAAAACTTGTCAAAGAGGAGTGTCTGTCATTGTGGCACCCATCACAGAAGAGGCCGAGTCCATGGGTCACCCATTTTTCTAGAGGAAAAGTCACTGGGACATCCATAAGAAATATGGGCTATATACTGGGGGACCCATTATGGAGGAGGCACAGTCACTGGTACTTTTACAATAGAGGAGAGCCAGTCACTTGAGCAATCATGGAGAAAGGCCAGTCACTTGGGCACCCATCACAGAAGATGGATAAACTCTGGGGCACACATCAAAGAATGGAGCCAGGCACTGGGCCAACCGTCACAGGGGAGGGCCACCCACTGGGGAAACCATCACAGGGAGGAACCATTCCCTGTATCATACATCACAGAAGAAGCCAGTCAGGGAAGGTCATCACATTTTAGTCCAGTCACCAGGGTACCTATCAAAGAAGAGGCCAGTCACTAGGGTACCAATCACAGAAGAGGGTCAGTTACTGGGTGACCTATACAGAGGAAAGACTGTTACTGGAAAACTGATCACAATGTAGAGCCAATGAGGCACCAAACACACAGGAGGGACAGTCACCAAGGCACCGATTACTGAGAATGGCCAGTCAATGGCACAGCTATTAAAGAACAGATCCAGTCACTAGGCACCCACCCCAGAGACAGGTCAATCATGGGGGAAAACTCACAGAGGGTGGTTAGTCACTGAGACATCCAGTACAAAGAAGAGCTAGTCAGTGAGGCACGCATAACATAGGAGAAGCAATCACCGGGGTACCCAGAGGAGGTCTGGTCATTGGGACACTGATTTTTTGATTTAAGACCCCAGTTACAGGAACACCTATTAGAAAACAGGTAGTCACTGGGAAACTCAATTTGAAGTAGGGCCAGACATTGGGTTCCCAGTCACAGAAGAGGCCCATTCTATATAAATCCTTTTATGAAGGAGCACCAGTCTTTGGCAAGCCCATCACAGAAAAGGCCAATCATTGTGACACCCATTATGGAGGAAGCCAAGAAACTGAATGCACCATCACAGAAATGGGCTAGTCACTGGAGCACCTGTTATGTAAGCGACTGGTTACTAAGACAAATACCACAGATTAGGGTATGTCATTAGGGCACCCATCATAGAAAATGGCTACCCATTGAAGCACCAACCACAGAGGAGGTTCAGTCATTCAGGCAGCCATTATGGATTAGTCCCTGTCACTGCAACACCCATCAAAGAGAAGAGTTTGTCACTGGGGCATCCATCATAAATGAAGGCAAGTCACAGATAGAGCAATCTCATAAGGAACCCAGTCACTGCTGCACACATTATGAAGGTCCAGTCACTGTGGTACCCATAAAATTGAAGGCAATTACTGGGGCACCCATCATTGAGGAAACCTAGTAAATAAGACACCCATTACAGAGCAGGACCATTCATTGAAGCAACAAATATGGAGGAAGATCTGTCACTGAGGACAGCTACCATAGCGAAGTCCCTATCACTGGGGCATGCATAATTGTGGTGGGCCAGTCACCAGGGTACTCATTGTGAAAGGGGCTCAGAAACTGGGCCAAAGCTCACAGCAGAGGTTCAGTCCATGGAACATCTATCAAAAGAGAGAACCTGGTCACTGCCTATCACAGAAGTGGACCAGTCACTGGGACATTCATTACTGAGGATGACATGTCACTGGGGTAACCAAAAAACAGGAGATTCAGTACTGCAACAACCATCACAGAGTAGAGCCAGTCACTGGGGCATCCATTACATTGTGGAGGGCGGGGATTACTCATAAGTACATCCATTTTGGATGAGCGCCTGTCACTAGGGAACTAATCACAGAGGAGTGCCAGTCACTGATGCACTCATCACAATGGAGAGCTAGCCACAAAGGCACCCATCACAGAGCAGTGCCAGTCATTTGGACACACATTATAAAGTCACGCCAGTCACGGGACACCCATCACAGGAAAAGACTAACCACTAATGCACCCATCACAAAGTTCCAGTTACTGCAGCACCCATCAGAGAGGATAGATAGTCACTGAGGACCACATCATAGAAGAGGATCGATCTCTGTTCCACCCATCAAAGAGGAACACTAATCACTGTGGCACCCAATTTGTAGAAGGATAAGTCACTGGGGCACCAATCATGAATGAGCACCTATAATGGAGGAGGTTTATTTACTCCAACTCCCATCCCATAGGACAGTTAGTCTCTGGTGCATGCTTGGGTAGGGACCAATCAATGGAACAAACATCACAGAAGAGAGCAAGTCACTGGAATTCCCATGTTAGAATAGGGAGGAATAAGAGTCACTGGGGAACCTGTCTTAGAGAAGTATTTGCCACCCATTGTAGAGTACAGCCAGTCAAAAGAGCACCAATCACAGATAAAGTTGAGTCGCTGGAGTACCCATAACAAAGAAGTACTAGTCACTGTGGCATCCTTCACATAGGAGGACCACTCACTGGGGCACAAATCTCAGAGGTGAGCCAGTCACTGAGTCACTCATCCCAAAGAAAGATCAATTACTTGGGCAACCATTAGTAGGAGGGTCCGTTACCAAGGCACTGTGGCATCAATCACAGAGGAGGGGCAGTCACTGGTGCACCCAATAAGAGAAGGGCTAGTCATAGGAGCACTGGACACAGAATAAGTCAATTAACTATGACACCCAACACAAAGGAAGCACAGTCACTCGTGTACACATAACAGATGAGGACTTGTCACAGGAACACCCATCTCAGAGTAAACTGAGACACAGGGGTGCCCATTAATGAGGAGGGCCAGTCACTGGAATAGTCATTGGGGAATAATGGGTGTCCCAGTGTTTGGCCTTCCATGTGATGTGTTTCACAGAGGAGGACCAGTCATTGGTGTATCCATCATAGAGGAGAGGTAGTCATTGGGAAAACCATAGAGTGAAGAATCAGTCAGCGGGACATTCTTCAGAGTGGAGGATCAGTCACATGAGCACCCATAATAGAGGAGGACCAAAGAGAAGAAGAGCTCCAGTAATGGGAACACTAGTCCCATAGCAGGAACAGTCACCAGGGCACACTTCACAGATGGAGGGCTAGACACTGGGACACTATATTTGAAGAACAGCGCATTACTGTGTCACCGATCACATAGAAGGGCCATTCTGTGGTGCACCTATTATAAAGAATTTCTAATCACTGGGACACCGATCACAGAGGAGGGCCAGTCACAGGGGAGATTATTATGTAGGAGGCAGAGAACCTGGGGCACCCATCGCAGAGGATGAATAGTCACAGGGGCACATATTTTAGATGAGATTCTCTTGTTAGAACATCCATCACAGGATAGGGCTAGTCACTGGGGCACACATAACAAGGATGACCAGATATTGGTTAACAATCACAGATAAGGCATACTCAAAGATATGCATTATGGAGGAGACCCAGTCACTATGAAACCAATCACAGAGGATACTCGGGCCCCATTATATATAAATATCAGTATGCCAAAAATCACGGACGAGGCCAGTCACAGTTGCACACACTATGGAGAAGCCCCAGTCACTGGAATAACAATGAAAAATGAGGGATGGCCACTAGGATACAAATTCATAAGGACACCCTGTTAGTGGCACACTCATCAAAGAGGCAGGCTAGTCACTGGGGTTAACATTATGGAAGGTTAGTCACTGGGACACCGGATACCAATCAGAGAGAAAGCAGTTACTGGGGCATATGTAATGGAGGAGGACCTGTAACTAGGACTCATCTTATTGTTGAGGGCCAGTTACTGTGACACTCATCACAGAAGGACTAGTCACTAAGGCAAATATTATGTAGGAGGGCTAGTCGCTGGGGCATCAATCATAGAGAAGAACCAGTCATTGACACACACAAAATTCATTGGTGTACCCATTATGAAGAAGAACTAATGGTGACTGATATCACAGAGGAAAGCTAGTCACTGGAGCTTCAATTGTTGAAGAGGATCAGACACGGGAGTATTTTTTACAAAGGAGGGCCAATCTGTGGGCCAAGCATCACAGAGGAGGGCCAGTTGTGGGGAGCAGCCCCCACAGAGAGATTCGGGGTCCCTGAGCAGTGTGGCGGCATCAGCGATTGTTCCTGGGGAATAAGAGACTGGACTCCTGTCTAGTGCAGGAGCTGATACCCTGGGGACTTGACTCTTGTCTAGTGCAGGAGCCGACACACTGGACTCTCGTCTAGTGCAGAAGCTGGTTCTGCAGAAGAGACAGACATAGAGAAAAAGAAAGAAAAGGAAAGAGAAAGAAAAAGAATGGACCACTGTTCAACGGATTGGGCAGAAGTCATTTAATGGGTGAAACCACAAGCCTTTTATCCTAAATTTTCACAAGTTAAATCACAAGACTTTCATGTGAACACAAAGCCAGGTGGATGAGGGATGACCCCTTACCCACCAGGTGTTTCCTCAGGCACGAGGAAGAACAAACCCAAAATTGTCTTACTGTTCCCCATGCTTGATTATTGTTTCCCAAAAATAACATAACAATCTTTTCCTAGTATCACAATTCCTCTAATGATCAATAGCCTTAAACCCCTTACACACACAATACCTACGCCATGACTAACTTATTCTAATAAACTTTTATTCTATGCTAATTAACACAAGCCCCAACTACTATGTTAAGGTTTTCATTGCATGGTTACTATGGCAACACTTAACAAATACAACTCAAACCGGTTCTAAAGAATGTTGTACAGTCCAAAAACCACACTGGGTTTTCTAAATTAACACAACATTTTAATTCATAAAACAATATCCTAAGTAATCATTAACCTAAAATTACTAAG
>CAUYQG010092267.1:0-21743 GCA_963574415.1 Tarsius wallacei
ATGGTAGCGCGCACCTGAATCCAGCTACCTGGAAGGCTGAGGCGGAAGGATCGCCGGAGCCCAGCAGGTTGAGGCTGCGGTGGCCGGGAGCGGCCACTGCACTCCAGTCTGGGCGACAGAGTGAGATTCCAACTCAAAAAAAAAAAAAAAAAGGAATTGACGGAAACCCACTCACCAGGTCACTTGGGTCAATATGGCTGCCTAGCTACACTGATCAGACTAATCCCAGGACATAAAAAAAGAAAGCCAGTAGGCAGCACTGAGATACAAAAAAATGAAAACATCTGGGCACCATTCTCAAAAACTTTGCAATCTGGTGAAATAGCTATAGAGGCACAGAGAACGTAGATGTCATAAATATATGACAAATTTAAAGAATGCATAAATACAGGAAAACTTACTGATAACATGCTCCAAAGTAAATCCTGGGGTACATGTGCCAGTACTTATCAACAAGGGTACCAATATCGTTCAATGGAAAAAAGACCATCTTTTCAAAAAATGGTACTGAAGGAAAAGGATGTCCACATGTAAAAGAGTAAAGCTAGACCCTTTCTCAATGCCATCTATCAAAATGGACTAAAAATGGACCAGAGCCCTAACCATAGGAGCTAATACTAGGAAACTCTTAGAAAGAAGCATAGGAGAGCTTCATGACATTGTATTTGGCAGTCATTTCTTGGATATGACACCAAAGGCACAGGCAACAAAGGAAAAAGTAAACAAATTGGACGTCATCAAAATTAAAAACTTTTGTGCATCAAAGGACACTGTCAACAGAGTAATAAGGCAGCTCACAAAATAGAGGAAGGTATTTGCAAGTCATGTATCTAAGAAAGGATGAATATCCTTTAGCTATATAAACCTCCTAACACTCAACAACAACAACAAAATCTGATTCAAAAATGGCAAAGGACTTGAATAGACTTTTCACTAAAGAAGATATATAAATGGCCAATAAACACATGAAAAGAAGTTCAACATCACTAATCATTAGGGAAAAACAAATAAATGAAATACCACTTCACACCATTAAAGATGACTATTATCAAAATAACAGAGAAGAACTAGTGTTGGTGAGGATGTGAAGAAATTGGAAGCCTTGTGTACTGCTGGCGGGAATGTAAAATGGTGCAGCTGCCATGGAAAACAGTATGGCAGTCCTCAGAAAACTAAAGATAGAATTGCCATATGATGCAGCAATTCCATTTCTAATTATATACCCCCCAAAACTAGAAGCAGGGACAGATATTTGTACCCGTACTTACCGCAGTATTGCTCATGTTAGCCAAAAGTTAGAAGCAATCCAAACATCCATTGATGGATGAATTGATAAGCAAGATGTAGTGTACACATGCGATACCTTCACACAGCCTTTAAAAGGAAGGAAATTCTCACTTTGGGAGGCTGAGGCGACTGGATTGCCTGAGCCCACAGGTTTGAGACCAGCTAGGGCAACCTGGCGAGACCTCATCTCTACAATAAAATAAAAAATAGCCGGGCATGGTAGCACGTGTCTGTAGTTCTGTTTACTCAGAAGGCTGAGGTGGAAGGATCGCTGGAGACCAGAAGGTCGATGCTGGAGTGGCCGTGAGCATGCCACTGCACTCCAGCCTGGGCGAAGGAGTGAGACTCTAACTCAGAAAAAAAAAAAAGAAAGAATTTCTGACATATGCTCCAACATGGACGGACCTTCAAGACATTGTGCTAAGTGAAAGAAACCAGTTACAAAAGGACATGCACCATATAATTCCACTCCCATGAGGTACTTAGGATAGTCAAATTCTTAGAGACAGAAAGTAGAAGGGTGGCTTCCAGGGGCTGAGAGGGCAGGGGGACAGAAAGTTAGTGTTCAGTGGGTACAGAGTTTCAGTTTGGGAAGACAAAAGAGTTCTGGAGATGAATAATGGTGATGGTTGTGGTCATGGGGTGCATAACGACTTAGGTCAACGACAGGCATACGAGACTGAGTATATGATGGTGGTCCCACAAGATTATAATACTTTACTTTTACTGTACCCTTCCTATGTTTAGACACGCCAGTGTCATTGTGTTACAATTTACAGTATTCAGTATCATCGCATGCTGTACAGTTTTGTAGCCTAGGAGCAGTAGGGTCACACCACATATCCCAAGTGTGTACTGGGTTCTGCCATCTAAGTGTGTTCACACTCCACGATGTTCACACAAGGGCAGAATTGCCTAGTGGCACATTTCTCAGAATGGCTCCCTGTTGTAATGTGACACATGATGACATAGCAATGTGAATTGACTTAATGCCTCACAACTGTACACTTAAAAAAGGGATTAAAATGGTAAAATGTTTTGTGTATTTTACTGGAAGTTTTAAAAACAAATTTTTAAAAAGGGAAAAGACTCAGATCTCTTGGGTATATACTTTTATTCAAAAGAAAAGAAAAAAGAACAAATAATAGCTCCCCGTCGCCCTCCAAAAGACACTACCAATGGCAGGAGTGGCCAAGTAAGTGGGTTTTTCAAAGCACTTTAGTCAAAAGCCACAAAGCCATCAAGGGAAATCCTAAGTCTTTGAAAAAGTAATTAAGGCAAATCATCTCTCCCTTCTCTTTGCTCCCCTACAGAGCACAAGTGGTCTGTGGTGACCCTGCTCAAAATCTTTCTCCCATCAATGCTTGAAAGGGTAGATGAGGCCAAGCCTGTGACCCCGGAAAAGGCCCCCTGAAATTCAATCCTGGTTCATTTTGCCATGTGATGGCCAGCACAGAGTAAGGCACTTGGAATGTGACCAGAAAATTCTGTTTGAGTGACATGCTGGGGTTGACTTCAACTTTTACAGAGGCTGTTTTAGGGAGGGCAAAGGTGGGAGTTTTAAAGATAAAAGAGGTTCCAAGCAAAAGTGATGTTCCAAATTTCTTAGGAAAAAGTAGGAGAAAAGAAAGGAAACTGAGCCATGTGGTTAAGAAATGGGAGGGCACAAACCTCAATGTAGCAATCATTTTGCATTTAAATCCAGTACCGGCTTGCTAGCAACTGCTCTCCATGAATGGGAAACCAAATGGTACAAAGGGGCTGTGGCACCAACAATTAACCACACACAATTTTGTTATAGACTAAACTCTTTCTTTCTCTGGGTTGAACATTGGCAAACTGCGTCATGTTGGCTCAACAGATGCTTGAAGACTGACTTCCCAAGGGGGTGGTCTCTGCACCCAGGCAAGAGGATGCCCCACGCCTTCCAAAGAAGATAAACCTCTGTGTCCATTTGTGACTGAGATTCCTCTAATGGGTTTCCTCTCCCTTCCTTTGGGGTCCCCCGAGTTATAACTTTTAAACTTATCTGACCTTTGGACAGACCCAACTCTCTTGATCAGTTCCTCCTTCTTGAGGGGAATCAGTATTTCCAGTTAAGGGGTTATTTTGATGTTCAGGTACATTACATGGTAAATTGTTCCAGAGAGTCGTCAGTGACAGAAAACAAGACTATTTTCTAGTTCATGGGTTTTTTGTTTATCTTAAATATTTATTCTGTACCAATCTCTTAGATTTCCTTGAAAAATCTGTTTTTAAATATATGTTTACATGGGTTCATACAGGCAGGACCTTGGCTCAACCAATGATTTGATCAAATCAGATTTAAAACATGGCATATAGAGCAATTGATCTTGCTTGGTTTCTTGGTGTTTTTTGTTCTCCTGCTCTGGCTAATTTAATTAATTTTAAAGCAACCTTTTTTATGTGGCATTGAGGAATATATGATTGCCTCTCGACATTTTTCTCTTGACACTGCCCTCCTTCCTGTTTATGAAAGGTGTACATGTGTTTGGGTTAAGAAGAAGGTAGCAAAAATGAGTGGAAACTTATCTCAGGGAACTAACAAAAAATTTCAGGCAAACAAGGGTTAATGAGATTTAAGGTGTAACTGAGAATAAGCAGTCAGCTATAAGATTTTTAGATTTTTTTCCCATAGGTACATTTTCCCAACAGAGTCAAGAATGTTGACACTTCATCTGGCAAACAGAAAAGATTTGTGGGAAAGGCTAGATGAGGGTGGTGTTTTTGTTTGTTTGTTTGTTTGTTTTTACCTCCAGTGAGTTTACGTAAACTGGGTGCTTTTGTTCGGTCTCACAATAGAGTTATGAACAAGATTTCATGGTTAGCAGTAGCGTTAGACACTTGGAAAAGCAAGGCATGAGTTTCATGAGAAAATACTTACATAAACCAAAAATGAGGCCAGAGGTTGTCTAAATAAGCTTGACGAAACAATAATTCTGAAATAAGTTTAAACCAATTCCATGGTGTCATGAATGTCCAAAGCTGTTCTGATTCGGTGGAGAAGACAGTGGTGTAATCAGGGACTGTCCAACGTCAAAAGCCAATTAAATAACTAAGATGCTGAAGGTCTGGTCCCCTCGGGCTAATGTGACTGGAAACTTCAACCTCCAAGGGCATCTCTGAGACTTTCACACCTGCAAAGTGATGGAGAAAAAAGCTTGCATTCCAGTGACAGAATCCAATTAATTTCAGGATCCGTTGTAAACAGTCAGCTGTGTAACTTTGGCAGAAAGCAAATTTGTCATCTCAAGAGGAATTCGACTTTCTAAACAAATAAGTGTGATTAGGATGATAAGCAAACTTCTGCCTTCTTCAAAACCCTTTATTATTAAGGGAGTGTAAGATAAAGACAGGGTGCAAATTTGAGCAAGATGGGAAGTGTTCAGGAAGAAATTAAGTGACTCCAAACAGACCAGCGGGTGAGTGGAGACTAGTGGCCTTGGATGAATGAAACCAATTTATCTCCCAGAAGCTCCTGGAATGCAAATAGCTTGGATCAGCTTCAATTTCTACATCTGAAGATGGAAACTGTCTCCTAAATCATAAGTATCACAAGGAGCAAAAACTGGATGTCCATTTCATTTCATTTTATCTTTTTTTTTGATGTTCTTATCATCTAATCCTCACAGTACTTTTTATAGAAGATGTTCAAGAAATTCTTCAAAATGAGACATTGCAGGTTTGTTTACATCAGTGGTTCTCAATTGGGGGTGGCTTTCCCCCCAGGGAACACTTAGCAATGTCTGGATACGTTTTTTGATGGTCACAAGTGGAGTGGAGGGGGGTTATTGACTGCTAGAACGCAGATGGTAGAGTCCAGAGACACTGTTGACCATCTCATATTGCATAGGACAGCCACTACAAAGAAGTCTCTGGCCCGGATGTCAATGCTGAGACACCTGTGCCCACTGGACTGTACATTTTAGAGCATCCATTTGGTCTGTCAACAAACCCTGATTGAGCAGTCCTTTGCACATCAGGATCTGTATATGATTCGCAGAGGAAACTGTTGCTTTCAAGGGACAAAATCTAACTTGGATAAACTCAGACAGGACAGAGAATCCAGTGGCTCTAGTAGCTAGTAGCAATGGCTGAAACCTTTAATGAGGTAAGTCTACCTGGTCCCACACATGACTCTGCTCAGAGAGAGCAACACATTCTGAAGGAAAACTCAGGTAGGCCCCATTTGTTGTGTTTCATCCTTCCAAAGCCATCTGCCTCATCCAGGCAGAAGAACTTGTGTTTCTCAACAGTGGAGTGAGAGGACAGAAGAGCTTTGAGCTCATTGATTCTCTATTGTCTTGTAGATTTGCTCTAGGACTAGTTAATTCTCCTCTGGGGTTTGAACTTTTCTCTGGAAAATAGTGGTGAAAATGAATGCAATTTATACACAGCATAAATTTAAAACTCCTGGAGCTTAAGCATGTACACTGTGCAATATGGTGCCACTTGGAGATGTTTCGTATGGCCCTGCTGACAGCACAACACTGAGAGGGCATCTGGTAGGATTTGCAGCATCTGTAAGTCCTAAGAGATTTGGTCTAACATAGTCCAAACTAACATCTTCCCCTTGTCCTCAAGTTAAAACTAATTGATTTTCCCTCGTATCCATTTTTCACCTAAATGTGCTGTAGGCTTTTCACCGATGAGAAGAATGTGACTAAAAATGTTCTGATAAACAAAGAACTGAGTATCACATGTTTTCACTCATAAGCAGATCCTGAACAATTATCATAATACTATAAGAAAAGGATTGGCAGTAGTGGGAAACTGCCAGGGGGTGGTGGGATTGGCAATAGTGGGAATCTGCCAGGGGAGGGCGGACACACTTCATCAGCAAGGGTACCTGCATAATGAACATTTGTATACCTAATCCTGAATTGTACTCCACATATTTAAAATTAAAAAATTTTAAAAATTAAAAAAATTAAAATGTTCTGATAATTGCAGTGAGCAAAACGTGGATTGTGCACTTATACATCACTGTTTCTTCCACAGCCAAAAAAATTTTACTTTTATTTTTACTTTTTTAGAGATGGAATCTTGTTATGTTGCCCAGGTTTGTTTCAAACTCCTAGTTTGACCTTCTCACATCAGTCTCCTCAATAGCTGGGACAACAGGCACATGCCACCATGTCTAGTTAATTTTTTTAACTGTTTCATAGAGACAGAGTCTCACTATGTTGCCCAGGTGGGTCTCAAACTCCTGGCGTCAAGTGATCCTCCCACCCCAGCCTCCCAAAGTGCTGGTATTACAGACATGAGCCAATGCGTCTGGCCTCAGCCAAAAATTTAAAACTCATTTGAGTCCAACAGAACATTCACCCAAGAACCCAAGAAAGCAAGTATCAGAAAGTTTTAGATGCCCCCTTTTAAAACCACAAAGTCTGCTGAGTTCAAACAAGTTACTGAGTCTTTTCTCAAGAGGTTTTAACAGGAAAGCATGACCACATGGTGGATTTGTGTTTTGAGGAGTCACACTGACTATGTTGTGCCTTGGTTGGAAGCTCATCATTTAAAAATCACCCATTTCTTGTAAAATATGGAGATTTTTCCTCATTCTGTACAGGTGGACACTCAGAGGCAGTGAAACTTCCCAAACAGCATTTTGTGCCTTTGGGGCCTTCCAATATTCTAAGACTGTGAGCTTCTTGAGGACTGGGACTTTGAACCTGTGTTTCCCCAAATGCCTTGGGCATCAACTTAAGTTGGATATAACTTGGTGAGAAAGGCCAGTCAAACCCGCTGTCTTCATTTTACATACAAGGAAAATGAGAATGGACATTCTGGAGGGAATTCTTCCACATTGAATAGGAAGTTAATAAAAGAGCCACAGCGGGTGTCCAACTCAGCCACATTGTCCTCCTGAGAGCTGTCCACTATTACAAAAGCATCTCCTTCCTTCTTGTGGCTCACTGTCCCCGCCACATGCTGAGTCATCACTCTGTAAGCCTCTGACCCTTTGTTTCCTGGCCGTTCATCCCTGGCCAGAAATTGCCATGGTGGTTCATGTTCTGGTTTCCCACACACCCTGGTTGCCAACAGCTATCATCTTAACTCCCAGCAGAGAACTGACTGCTGGAAAGCGGCTGGACAAAGTGAGCTAAGCATTACTGTACTGGAGAGGGAGGTCTGTATCTACTCCCTGAACCTCGGGTTCCTTGAGGACAGGAATCAAGCCTGATTCTTCTTTGTCTCAAGCCAACACGTTACCTGACATAGAAAAGTGCCCATTAACCACTAGCTCAATTAACCCATTTGTCTAATCATCATGGATTTGCTATGTTCTCTAAGCATCTTACATGGGTGCTGTCATTGAATCCTCAAAATAACCCGCTCTGGTCAAGGTCAACATCATCATTGACAGCATGACCTTCGATATGCTGATGTGATGAGAAGGGTACTTTCCCTCTGCTGTCTTCCTTCCTACACCCATAGCCCCAGTCTAAAATGAAGAAAGCATCTGACAAGTCTCAATTGAGGGGCATTCCATGAAACACCTAACTATCCCTTTTAAAACTGTCAAGGTTATCCAAACCGAGGAAGGTCTGAGAAACTGTCACAGACCAGAGAAGCCTAAGGATATGTGACAACTAGATGTATGTTGTGTCGGATGGAAACCTGAATCCACAAAGGGGCATTAGGAGAAAAATAGTGATATTTGAATATGTTGTAGAGTTTTGTTAATAGCAACATGGCTGTGTCAACTCTGTAGCTTTGACAAAAGTACTACAGAAATGGAAGACATTAACTTAGAGGAAACTGGGAGGAAGGTGTGTGGGACCTCTCTGTACTATCTTTGCAGCTTTTCTGTACGTCTAAAGTGATTTTAAAATACAAATGTATTGACCAGGTGTGGTGGCTCATGCCTATAATCCCAGCACTTTGGGAGGCCAAGGCAGGAGGATGGCTTGAGCCCTGGAGTTCAAGACCAGCCTGGGCAGCATAGCAAGACCCTGTATCTAAAAAATAAAAATTAAAAGAGGACACCAGTCAGTTTGAATTTGAGCCTAACATAATAACCCCATTAAAATAAAGATGTATTTAAGTAAAAATATGATATATTTAATATAATATATTTTAAGAAATGTATGTTGCTAAAAATGTATAACCTTCTAAGGTGGTACTATTGCTTTCCCCAATTGATTCCTGAGGAAACTGTCCAGACGAATTCAACATCATTATCTCCTAACATGATTATCATTTTAGCAATTTCTCAGACCCTGCTCAAAGGCTCCTGTTTACACCAGGGCTTCTGAGAATTAGATCATGAAAGAAGATCTCGAAGGGATAATTTCTCTGCTTGGAAGCTTGAGTGACCCAAATCGCTCTGAGGGGAAGAGAGAGAAACGAGCCTTCAAGGTCTGGGTGTGAACGCCTCACACCACAATCGAACCGTTTGAGCACTCCCCGGGGGGAAAAAAGTCTCGAGATTGATTTAGACGATGTTCAGAGACCTCCTGAGAACCCCTGCAAGTCTTGGATGTCTGAGTGGGTTGAAAAATGGTTCCAATTCAGCAGGGCCTGGGTGGCAGGAAGTCGCCAGGCGTAACCTCTAACACCATAAAGACACCACACTTTCTGCTTCTCTAGAAAGTCAAAGGCCCACAGCTGCTTCCAATCAGGAAAGCAAACCCTCCGCCCAGAGCACCATATTCTCACACATTCCCGCTGCTGGCCCTTCAAGCACAGTTCCAAGACCGGTGCAAGAAATAAAGCACACACCCTTTCAAGATCCCAACTCCATCTTGTTCTCTTGCTCCTCCCCTCCTCACTCACACTGTTGCTTTTCTGATGGGGTGGTGGGGCTTCCCAAGTCCTCAGATGCCTTAGCATTACCTGCAGCGATTTCTCACAAGGTACCTTTTGTCCTGGTACTCTCATCTGCTGGCTGAATTTCCTCCATAATGTTCAGTCTGATAAACTCCCAGTGCTGCTCAGATACACAGGGCACTGCAATGGCACCTGTCACCTCTGCCTTCCCAGTATCCATTCTCCCTTCCTTCCACAGTTGCTTGACCAACTTTCCATTCTCATGGGCTGGCTCTCATCTCTTCTGGCTTCTGATAGAGGATGTCCCACCTCCTCTGTCCAGTCCTGGCTTAATCATAGTCCCAGTGAATGATGGACTCAGGGGAAGGGAATTGGAACCAAGCAGATTCGACTTGGATTTGTCACCAGCAAACGAGAGTCCTGAGTGTTCTACCGCCAAAAGGTAAGTCCCTTGTGATGTGTCCCAGATCATTTGCACTGTTCCAGACACCTGTGCCACACAGGTTCAGCAAGTATCCTGTCTCTTTTATTCACCAAAATGTCCCATGCAGGCCAAGGATATGACCCTGTAACTTAGGACACACCTTCCCCTGAGAAGATCACCACTAACTGTGTAATCAACATTTTTCCCACCATTTCCTTCTGTGCTCAGCTTGAATACATTATTGTCTCTTCCTAATCACTACAAAAATGAAGACATCCTATACATACCATTACACACTTTTCTTTTGGGACTCAGATACCCTTCCCTGCCTTACTTGTAAATTTACTCATTCTTTTTAACGTTGCAGAATATCCCATTGAATGGGTATCCTGTGCCTTATTTAACATTGACTTTGGGAGGACATTTAGACTGTTCTCACTCAGCTACTGTGAGTGCTGCATTCTCCTAAAAATATCTTGGTGAACTTGTTTCTATAGTTCAAATGTCTAGAAGTGGATGGAAATATTCCTTGAAAGGAAAATGTGCAATTACCTCACCTTGGGCAGACCTCAGTGGTTCCAATATCACTCACCCTGACCCGGGGTCTCTGTGGTCACTACCCAATGGGAACTTGTAACTTGTCCTGTGAGCACAGAGCAAAGAGCTCACAATCAGTAAGCACTTTGATGTGTCAGTCTTCTGCAGCTCTTAACATCTAGAACTTTCTTTTTTTTTTTTTTGAGTTGGCATCTCATTCCGTCACCCAGACTGGAGTGCAGTGGCCGCTTCCGGCCACCGCAGCCTCGACCTGCTGGGCTCCGGCGATCCTTCCGCCTCAGCCTTCCAAGTAGCTGGAACTACAGGCGCGTGCTACCACGCCCAGCTGATTTTTTTGATTTATTGTAGAGATGAGGTTTCGCCTGCCCAGGCGGGTCTCAAACCCGCGGGCTCAGGCAATCCACTCACCTCAGCCTCCCAAGGTGGGGGATTACAGGCTGAGCCACCGAGCCCGGCTTGGACTGTCCTTGAACGTGAGTCGGGAGCAGATGCAGGGCTGGGCCTGGGGCTCAGGGAAGGTCTCTGTCATCCACGGTTGTCACGTGGTATGCGAAAGAAGTCCAGGATTCCTAAGAATATGCAGGAACTCTGCCTTAAACTCCGAAGCACTGATGGTACCCTCCCATACTAGAATAAATTCGGTTTTAACATGCTTATCTGATTGTGACCATACATCAAATGCTGGTCAGCTCCTTCATGCTTGCTTTTCCTTATTAAATTAATCCCTGTGCAGGAGGAGGCTTCATGAATGTGTAATTTAAAGATGCACCCCTAGTGCTGATTTTTCTAACCCTATTTCTCTGGCAGATGTGGAGAATGTGCAGAGATTGTAGGAGAATGACACTGATATTACTAGCACTAGCGCTAGCAATGTACGCATCTTTTCACTTAATTCTTCGACATTTTGATAGTGAGGAAGCCTAGGTTCAGAGAAGGCAATTAACGTGGTCCAAGAGATAAGGCCAAAATGTGAACCCAAATACATCTGGCTCCAAAGCCCATGCTTTTTTCATTATATATCACTGTGTCTTCTGTACCTGTAGTCTTCAAAGCATTTTGCAGTATACCTCCTAAAATTAATTTGAAAAAATTAAAGAAGCCTCCCCCCTAAACTGCTATTCTGAAATGACCCTTTATTTGCTCCCTTGGAGGTTCTTGGAGCCATGGCTAGATTGCAGTCAGGAAAAGGCATGCCTTTCTTCTGTAAAACAGCTGCAGGAATGTTGTGAAGGACCACAGGGACAGGGAAGACCCTGGAGCTTCCAGCCCCTGGCCATGGGCAGGTCAGCTTCGCCAGGGTCCCGACACTGAGGTCTGCCCTGAAGAGGCTTGCACGGGAAAACTTCTTTTTTTGCACCATGCCAGCCTCCCCTCCTTTCAGAAGAGAATGCCGGCAGTTTTACCTTGAGACATCCTTTCTCCTCAAACACAAGTTAAGTCTATACCTTTCTTTTACCTAAATAGCAAAGCCCTAAAGTCCAAATTACAAGATTTTAAATGCAACAGGAAAAGAAGATCCTGAAAGGTAAAATTGCTTTGCTCAGGCCTGACCCCTCATTCGCTCACCTGAACTGCAAGGAAAGCACAGCTTCAGGAGAGAGAAACATTTTGATGAAACGATGATAAAATTTCACATCCTAAAGAAACAAATGACAAATCTGCCCTCCTTGACTGAGGATAGGAAATAAGGCCTCTAACTTTTACGAATTACAGGCCAGAAGATTGGGCTGAAACTGCTCTAAGACTTAAGGGAAAACAATGCATACAAAAGCAGAAAAGTCACACAAATTCACAATATGACCCAGGACTTAATTTTTCTTATTCCTTAAGTTGCCTCTTGTGCGACTCTCTTTACGCATCGCTAGCCTTCTCTTGTTGCGAAGATCACCTTCCTAGCGCTGCTGAGACCATCCGTTTTCAGCATCTCTGTGAAGATGCCATGTCTGAATCTTGAAATGCATCGAGAACACAAGTACATTAACACTTTATCTCAAAACACATAGTATGCATTTTAACATGCGGCTTACACGATAAACCTGCAGTCATAAGTCAGTTCCATCCTTTTTGTCTAATCTGTTTGGCTTTCTTGATTTTTTTCGTGTGGCATGCAAGTCATCCCCAAAGATTTTCCCACATAGAAAATGTTACACTTCAAGATTTTATGACCCCTGTACCATTTGGGCTTTTTTTTAAAAATAGAGACAGGGGGTCTCACTATGTTACCCAGGCTGGTCTTGAACTCTTGGCCTCAAGCAGTCTTCCCCCCTCGGCCTCTCAAGGTTCTGAGATTGCAGGCATGAACCACCACACCTGGCTTCAAATGGGGGTGCTCTAAAGGAGGTTATACTTGACCCTGACTTTCACACCCTCCGCCTCCCAGGCCTTTGCTGTGGTTTTCCCCCACCAAGACTCACAGTGAGGCATGGACACCAATGTGGTGGTGTTGGGGAGTGCTGCCTTAAGGGGTGACTGATGAATCTCATTCTTGAGGGATGGGGTTCATTCCCTGGACAGGTGTTGCCATAAAGCGAGGCTGCCTCCCTGTTCGGTCCTTTCCACACACTTCGGCCTCCCTTCCACCTCTCTGCCGTGTGGCGAGCAGGGGCCAGGGCCGTGCTCCTTGGACCCCCAGCCTCCAGAGGCATGAGCCAAATAAGCCTTACTTTTTTTTACACTTCCCAGTCTCGGGTATCCTGTTTTAGCAACACAGAATGGACTAAGACAGCATTCCATAAATGCTTTGTGTTGGGTTCAGCTCACTCAAGTAGATGTGCGTTCGTAAGAATACCGACAAAGTGTTTAACACAAACTAATTAGTTGAGGGAATTTAAAATATTCTCAAAGATGGAGGCACATAGCAGAAGTCTGAAGCAATGCTGCAGCCTTGTACACAAGGTTGAGGTGACGGGCCTGCCACTGGAGGTCTTTCTCGGGTGGGCGCTTCAGCCGGCCCTGGCCAGCAACACCCACTTGCTCCAGGGACGCCCTCGGGAGGTGTTCTGGTGTGCGTGGGGGCATCTGCAGCACAGTGGCTGCTCTTCTCAAAGGCTTGATTTCTAAAGTGCGGCTTCCGAGGTACCAGTTGAGCATCGCTTGCCAGTTTTTCTTTGTGTGCAAGGCGTTGGCCACTCCATCCCCTCTTCCAAGAGATAATGATGGCACGCAGGACGTTGAACTTATTCACACAGAACTCTCCCCGCGCGAGCTAGCATACTCCGCCACCACGTCCCGTCTGCACACATTTAGTGAACACCCTCCCACATCGTTCTTGAACATGAACATGGCCTTGTGGAGAAGTCCACCGCAGGCGAGTTCTAACTGGGTGTACTCCTTTTCATTTTAAAATCTGTGGTGTCAGGTTATCTTACTGGAGAAGAAGGCCTCCTCACAAACTTAGTCCGAGCCCCATTGCCTTCCTCCATTGGGCCAACCTCCAGAAGTGTCCCGCTTGTCCTGAGGCACTGGAGGCTCCTCCCCATCCGCTTGGCCTTTTGAACGGGTCTTTGTCGTTTTGCCAGCCACTGCAATCCATTCCACCCTGTCCCTGAGGACTGACGGTGGCTGGCATGGACTTCGTTCTCTGCTCGGCACTTCCTGCCCTTCCAGAAGCTTTGTGGACATACGAGCTTCCGACTCCTCGTTGTCGCCAAGCCTTACACAGCCTGGCTTAAAAAAGAAGGCGCCTGCTGGGCTGTACAATGTAGAGCTGCCTCCCGGAGAAGATGCTGAGATGCGGTTTCCCTCAGCCGAGCTGGAACAGCCTGGGAAGAGCTGTGTTCTCACCCTGCTTCCCGTGGTTGCCCATGGGGATGCAGCATCTGAAGCAGCCCCGCCGAAGCTGAGTGTGCGACGGCTTGGCTTTTGTGATGAGAGGACCAGCCATCCTAGCTTTGCCGGCAGCCGTGCAAAGGCTCTTCATTTTCTGGGAGCCACTGTAGTCTGTCTCTTTTTGAAAGAGAGCTTCGTGTGCAGTGTTTGGGCAGGAAGTTTTCGCCGGGGAAGGGGGAGAGAGACGCCTGCCCAGAAGCAGATCCTCCCCGGGGCTCCCTGTCTGTTCAGCCTCATTTTTTGTGCGTCCTTGCACAAACAGACTGAATACCTGGATCGTGCCCTCATCTGGACTCACACACACTACATAACCTTTCTTCACTCATCTGCCTGGCACATTCCTGTGTTGGCAAGTGGTTCCAAAACAAACAGTGTCGGTGCACCTAATTAGCAGGTTTGTGGGCTGCACTTGGCAGGCTCGAGACATCCTGTTCAACAATAGAGAACAACAGCCTTGGCGAGGCCAGGCTGGAGGAGGGAGCGGCTTCCCCCATGGATGTACGGTGTAGTAATGATATTTCCCTGCTGTGACTTTTCTTGGGACGCGGCCACTCAGTGAGTCTTGTGATGAGGTGCGGAGCCCTGGAGTCGGGTCAAGGAGACTTGGACTCCTCTGCGTAGGCACCTTTTCTGAGGAGCTGTTTGCTGCCATCTGCTTAGCGTTCTTTCCTTTCTGGCGTTGAAGAGGGGGCCTCTTGAGAAGCTTTCTCTGTGGCCCTCTCACACCGATGTGTTGGACCAGACTTTCACTTAAGTTTTAGATGCCAGCCGGGCCCGGTGGCCCAGCCTGTAATCCCGTGCTTTGGGAGGCTGAGGTGAGTGGATTACCTGAGCCCGCAGGTTCGAGACCTGCCTGGGCAACTTGGTGAGACCTCATCTCTACAATAAATCAACAATTAGCCGGGCGTGGTAGTGCGTGCCTGTAGTTCCAGCTACTTGGAAGCCTGAGGTGGAGGGATCACCGGAGCCCAGCAGGTCGAGGCTGCAGTGGCCAGGAGCGGCCACTGCACTCCAATCTGGGTGACAGAGTGAGACTCCAACTCAAAAAAAAAAAAAAGTTTTAGGTGCCTAAGCTAACAGGTGGAGGGGACTCTGGGGACCGCGTAGGCATTGTGGGGGCAGATGAACCTGAAGCCCGGGGAGCTCACCTGTCCTGTGTGTGGCAGAACTGGGTGATGACCTGCCAGATAGGATGTGCCATTCTTAGGCTCTGTGTCTGCCCACTCTTACATGTATTCATTGTGCCAGTGACGGTTTTCCGTGATAAAAACTCCTCAGCCCAGGGCTGGCTGTTTTGGATTTTAAACTTTGGTCAAAGAGTAACTTGGTAAATAACATTTCACCTCGTCCTGGTGGCGCCCGTACTCACGTGTCAGAGGTTTCATGTCTGCTAACACAAGGGAGACTTTTGTGACCCTCAGGGCCGACCCTCATGCCATTGAGCTGCTTGATAAATGCAGTGCATTTAGAAACACAGTCCTCACTGCTGAGGCCACCATTGTGTTTTGGGGCCGTTTGGTCACTTGAATAGGTGGCCGTCATCTCTACCTAGACACATTTCTTACCAGGATTCTAGTTACGGATCTGGTTAAAATTGTGCTAACCATCTTATCTTAAGCATTTCAGACAACCTGATTTTTTGTTGTTTATAAGGTTGGTTTTGGGGTTTTGTTTTTATTGTGTTTTCTTAGTTGGAGTCTCACACTGTCGCCCAGGCTGGCTTTCATGTTAGGGACAGACATGCTTGCTGAATCAGTGGAGATTTTAGTGCCAGGAGAGAGATGATGTAAAAAAGTCGAGCTATGCTAAGCTACTCAGAGGATTTAATTTCCAATCTTCCAGGTCATTTTTTAACGTGTGCTCTTTTATTCCCCATAAGACCGTAAATAAGTAACCTGAATACACAATAGGGAAGAGAAGGCCTATTTACCTTTCTATACAAAAAATATTGACTTTTCAGACTGAACAGTGTGTTCTGAAGTAAACTAGTCTATGCTTTAGAATTACAAAAAAGTATTGTATCTTTTTTGCCAATTTATGCTTATAATTTATTTTAATGAATAATACGTGTTTTAGAACTTTTTCCATACAGTTTATTATGGAGTACAGATAGTAATATCTCATTAAATCTGTATTTTAAAAATTCTTGTTTTATTTTTAGTATCTAATACATGCAACTGTGTCTTTATTATGCTCCTTCAGTATCCTGGGTATTAGGCCACTCAATGCAACATCAGGACATATCTTCACATGCTATCTACTACCCCAACTGATAATCATCTCTTCAGTTCCTGATGCTCTCCAAGTACTTGAAATAAAAGTGCAGCCCCTGTCAGAACTCTGTATGAAAGTTGCCGTTTGGACTGAATCGAGCCAGAGCACAGAACCTTTCTTTGCAGAGCCGGGGAAGCTTAGTGGCATCGACCGTGTCTCCCACCCTTGGAGGCCAGAGCCCTAGCCCACACTGCACCTGTAACTGCTGGGAGATTCAGGCTGCCAAATCCAGGGTGTGCCCTTCCGGCCTAGCCTTATTGTCAGAGCACCAGCCTGAAATTTGGGGGACACACAAACCATCCTGAGGGGTGAAAGACACTGTCACCTCCCCCTGATAGTCTTCCTTCTGGTGGTGGGGGTGACAGGGGAGGCCCTCACCACCACTACTAATGGTGAGAGTTATGTAGCCCTTTAATGAGAAAACCCAGGAAATAGCGTTTAAAAGTAGTAATTTGTGTGAAAAACAAATGTGTGACTTGCCGTTTTACAAAACCAATGACATGACCGACTAATTTACAAATAAGGAACCTGGCTCAAAGACTGCCTTGGAAACATCGAAAGCTCCTAACCTGAACTGTTTTAATTTGAACCGAAAAACGTAGCTTGGCCTTGAGAGTGGGAGGTTGAAGGATCTTAAAGCTATTCTTGAAGAAGAGAATTGACACCCACTTTTTTTTCTAAGAAGGAAACTTAAGTGGAAAGATTTGGTGGGAAAGCGGTTTACATCAATTATGGGAGGAAAATCTCCCAGGTCTAGCATGGAAAGAGACAAGTAAGCAGGGGAGACTGGGAAGTGGGGCAGGGTGTGCGGGGCAACGCCAAGCACAGCCCAGGGGGGGCGTGGGTTTTCCTGCAGAACCCGGGAAGCCAGCCCTGGCTTGAGGGCAGAAGAGATGTGCATGCCAAGGCAGCAAGCAAGCAAGACAGCCGTCCCCTTGCTCCGGCCTCCCTGAGAGCAGTCTGCAACCTCCCTTTCCCCTCACAGAGGGGGCTGGAGCTCCTGCGCAGGTGCCACCCAGACAAGGTAACGAAAAGGCTCTGTGCTTGAGCCCAGCTGGAGGCTCCCCTCGGCGGCCCCCCTCGAGAGGCTCCTTTGCCGAAATGCGACACATGGCCTCCTCTCCCCTAGTCCTGCCTTGCGGATTTAGGGACCTCCTCCATGTCTGTGTATGCCTGCGTAGTAGCGTAACTGCTTCTGTTCCTGTGATGTCAGCCCCACCCACCTCTCACTGAGACACAGCATGGAAGCACAAGTTCCGGAGAACATTCTCAGCGACAAAGGGGCTGCCACACATGCGTCTGTTCAGGTCTTCTTCCCTCCCAGTGTTCACGTATACCAGGCCTGGAGCATCACTGCAGTATTTTGCCAAGGTCATACGTGCTTGGCTCATGCAAAGTAGGATAACTTCAGTTATTAAGAGTTCATACGTTATTAAACAATTGAACTGTGTTTCTTTTTCTTTCTTTCTTTTTTTTTTTTGAGAACAGGGGCACACTCACAGCCACTGCAGCCGCGACCTGCTAGGCTCAGGCGATCCTTCCTAGCTGAAACTATGGGTGCGTGCAACCACACCTGGCTAATCTTTCTTTGATTTATTGTAGAGACGAGGTCTCACCAAGTTGCCCAGGCTGGTCTCGAGCCCGTGAGCTCAGGTTCTCTTGCCTTTGTCTCCCAAAATGCTGGGATTACAGGCATGAGCCACCGTGCCCAGCTTGAACCACACTTCTTAATTTTATAAACATGTAAACAGTCTGTTAGTTTAACCCACTGATCTTGTACAATGCTTTTATCTCTATATAAAAATGAAAAAGCCAGATGTTCAGAAAGTCAAATATCTAGAGCCAGGGTTAGTTCTTGACTTCTTGAGGTGTTCATACAAAGGTAGCTCACCTTAAACACCTTATAAGTAAATCTATAATTTTAAGTTACTACATACTGATATAATATACATTCCAAAAAATTTTTTATTTAACATAAAGATGGGAGGCAGACCGGGCTCAGTGGCTCCCCCTGTCATCCCAGCACTTTGGGCGGCAGAGGTGAGAGGACTGCCTGAGCTTAGGGGTTCGAGACCAGCCTGAACAACATGGTGAGGCCTTGTCTCTATAATAAGCCAAAATAATTAGTTGGGTGTAGTGGCACACGCCTGTGGTTCCAGCCACTTGGATGGCTGAGGCGGAAGGAACACCTGAGCCCAGCAGGTCGACACCGGGGTGGCTGTGAGCATCCCATTGTACTCCAGCCTGGGCAACAGAGTGAGACTCCAACTCAAAAAAAAAAAAAAAAAAAGGTAATGTTCATTCAGGGGTTGAGAAACTAAATACAATACTATAAAGTAAAGCAAATGTGTCATGTGTAGCATGGTAGGGCCAGACCAGGGAAGTCAGAGTGGACCACCGAGAAAATGTGAGTCGGCCTGGAGCTGAAGTTAGAGCGGGTATGGTCCCCAGACATGGTGGAGCTGAGCTTGTGATAGAGGCATAGCGCTGGTCCTTCTAACCTTGTGTGGGCTTTCATGATCACCCTTCTTCAGGTTGATGTTTTTAACCGAGGGAGGATATGGAGAACCTGGGAAGAGCCCAGGGGAGCATGACAGCAGTGAGGTTTAGATGTGAGCTTGGAGGGGAGAGGCTGCAGGAACATTGTGTGTGTAGTGTGGAGATGTGAAAGCTGGTGAGGGCTCAGGGTGGGACATGAGCAGAGTTTTGAGTGTGTGATGGCATGTGGGGAGAACTGTAGGGAACAGATGTTTCACTGTTTGCTAAAGGCAAGACTAAACAATGATGGGCTTACCTTTTAGCCCGAGGGCATTTAGATGAGAATTTAGGGAAACCACTGCAAGTGAAAATGTGGGAAGAGGAAATATTTTTATAAAGGAACCCATAGTGTTGACATTTGGATGGTTTGGGGAAAGCATAGAAGCCACCATCTGAAGCCTAAATGGAATGATTTCCTTTGATTGGACTTTGCCAGTTAGTCTGTAGGATCAGGACACCCAACTTCCTTTTCTCCCTTCCTCCTCCGCCATGCTAACCTGCTATTACAAATGTACTAGAAAAAACTGAGTTGGAGCCCTGGTCTTTAATTTCTGAAGAACTGATGTTCTTAGGAGCTAGTGAGGCTCACAGGGTATTGCTACCAAGGAGACCTGGTTTCAAATCCTGAATGCCGCTTACTGTGTGTTTTGGGGCAAGGTTCTTAACCTCTCTGAATCTGCTTCCTCATGATTAAAGCAGGGTTGCCAGTAGTACTTAGATCATGGGATGTTGTGAGTATTCAGTGAGACAGGACATGGAAGGGCATAGTGCCTGGCACACAAGTGGTGCTCAGTAAATATTAGCCATTATTAGTACTTTATTCTAGAATTTCAAACCAGTGTTGGGTACTCAAATACAGACACATAATACCTCTTTCAGCCTGCTTATGTGACCTCTGCCTATCTTCCTTCATTACAGCTACTGGCCTTCCTGCAAGGACTCTTCACTTTCTATCACCATGGTTATGAACTGGCCAAGGATTTTGGCGACTTCAAGACACAATTGACCATCAGCATACAGAATGTGAGTGGGCATAGGGACAGGGTTCCTTTCTCTGCTTAAGGAAAGGAAAAAAATCCCCAAATATGGACCCAGTTGCCATAGAAACCATCTATATGGAATGGTTGACATGTAGGTGAGGAAGGTGGGTCTTGGGTTCAGAGGGCAGCTGGGGTCAGGCATTTCTGGAGTGCTTGGTGGCTCTAGGTTAGACCACCATCCTCTTTGCCATTATTTCAAAGCACTATTTATGTTCTCGGAAGTGCTGCTGCTGATTATATTTCAAATCTGTCAGGATTTCCTTTGGCGGTGGAAATCCTTGCCCAGCCCAGCCCAGCCCAGCCTCCCTTCTGTGCATCTAGCTACCTAGCCACTTGAGGCCTTGGAGTATGTGTTTGGGGATGGGGGTGGGGGACACATGTTGGCCTTTGACTCAAAGGATGTGTTCTTTTCCAACTCTTAGGAAGGCTGACAGGAAATCAAGTCAATGCGGTTCACTCCCAGTCTCTCTTTCTAAGATTTAAACACAGGACCTTTTGGAACACAGTGTCCTGCTTAGGGCTTTTTAGTTAGCAGTTACTAGGGCTCAAGCCCACGTCTTCATTGTGTGGTTGGACCATATTAGTCTTTATACTGTCTTTGTCTCTAAGTGATCTAGTGTAGAAAATCAGCCTGAATGTGTCCATGTGGATTGTATTGCATGGCTTTTAGAAACCTTGTGTTCACATGGTTCTCTGTGTTTTCTCAGAGAATAGGAATTTGCAGAATCTTGGAAAAGATTTTACAAAGCATGGCTTCTCTTAGGCTAGCTTCCTAAGAAGGCAAACTCTGAAATGGAGACTGACTGACAGCAGGTTTATGGGAGGTAGGGGCAATGCTGGCACAAGCACCTGGGAGAGGGTGAGGGCACCTGGACTCACAGAAGGGGAAGTAGACTGTGATGCAGGTCTCAGTTGGGGCCATGAGGAGTTCTGGAGCTGGGATGATCCTTCAGTGTGGTCCTGAATACAGGCAAGAGATGAGCTTTTGGCCCCTTGCCCTAGCCTTGACCTGTCATTGGGTGCAGGCTTCCCTGGGGAAGGGCAAAAGCTCCCTTTTAAAGGCATTGGCAGGCAACATTCCTGCAGCTGAAGAAATTAACATCACAGTCCTGAAGGTGTGCGGGCCCCTGGAGCATCTGGGTCTGGATTACCTGGGATGCTCATTTTTCGGCACTTTTTTGGGTCCAGAGGTGCTAAAATTGATCTTTAGGAGTGAGGCCTGAACATTTGCATTTTCTGTAAGTTCTCTAGGTGATTTTGATGGTCACTAGAGTTTGAGAGTCAGCCTGGTAAAGGATTTTAAGGCCAAAGTATACTTCTTATGAGTGAATATTTGCCCAATTTGTAGAAAGCTGATTGTTCCTTATCTGGTTTTAGGTCTAAGGATTCTCTTAGGTTGATCTTCTGAATTGTTAAGTAGAGATATTATTTCTTTGATTTGGATAAAATTTCTTTCATTCTAGACAAGAAATCGCTTTGAAGGCACCAGGTCAGAGGTGGAATCACTGATGAAAAAGATGAAGGAGAACCCCCTTGAGCACAAGACCATCAGTCCCTACACCATGGAAGGATACCTCTATGTTCAGGAGAAACGTAAGTGCTTCGACCAGCAGCAGCTTGGGATGTGCTTGGGCCTTTTGCCCAGCAAGTGGAGGTTGCGTCCAGTGGTGTCTAGCCTACAGCAAATACATGAATGAGGGCAACTTTATAGTTGCTGGTCTCATGCAATCATCTTACCTTTATAGTTCAGTTTCCAAAGGGAGAGATGATGTCCACAGAGTGTTGTCTCCCTCTGTTATTTTGTGTGTGTGTGTGTGTGTGTGAGAGAGAGAGAGAGACAGAGAGAGAGAGAGGGAGAGAGAGAGAGAGACAGAGACAGAGACAGGAAATTCCCCTGGGAACCTGGAATTCTTTGAGACTCTGTGGTTGCCCTTCTCTCCCTAGTGTTACTCTAATCTTGAGGATTCTATACCCTAGTACAGCTTTATATGCCGTGC
>CAUYQG010092271.1:0-10084 GCA_963574415.1 Tarsius wallacei
CCTGGACTCAAGCAATTCTACCACCTCTGCATCCCAAAGTGCTGAGATTACAGATGTGAGCCATGGCACCTGTCCTCTGTGTATCTTTCACATCTAAAACATTAACAATGAAAGAATTTACTTTTTTGTGACTATACAAAACTAAATGAAAAAAAACCAAAACACATGTTGAAAGAGTCACTGAATTGCCCTTAGAAAGATAATCTTTGGAAACAATGAAGAACAGATGCTGGACACGGCTAAAAGAAGGAGAAAAGGAGGAGGGATAAGGGGCATACAATGATACATTGGGTACCTGGTCTACTATGACGGGGAGAAAGGGCCCACTCACTTGCATGCAATTTATTCGTGTAGTAAATCCTCACAAGTACCTCACAACTCTAAAAGAAAACATTCTTTTAAAAGACATAATTGATAAGAATAGCTACCATTTATTCAGCACAAACTTTGTCCTGAGCACAGGGATAAGCAAATATCTCATTTATTTGCAGAACCTTTTGAAATAGATAATATTATCAACCTCATAGTAAAAGTCACAATGTTGACTATAAGTGAAATTAAGTAATTTCTGCAGGGTCACACAGCTAGCAAATAGCAGGGCTATAATTATAGTCGTGATCTGTCAGATTGCAGGGCTAAAGCTTTGACACACTTTGCAATGACAGTAGGAGACATTCTACCCTGTTCCTTTATCCTTACACCCACCTGCTCAAAAATGCCATTCTTTTTACATGATGTATCTAGTAAATAAAGTTGATGATTTTATTATATTTTTTGAAAATAGATTTGAGTATATAAAAATAAATTCAGTAAAATATAAAAGCCAGTGACTGAAAGGTTAACAAGAGTTAAAATACTTTAGCTTGATCACTCAACCATAAACTACCTTGAAGTTCCTATTCTTGTGTTTCTGGAGCTAACCCTGGACATCACAGTTCTATGGAAAGCAGGCTTTTTTTTAGAAGGATTGCTGCCCTGTCAGTGGTACTGACACAGAGGAAGGAGTTCTGTATAATGGGGTGGACGTGAGGACATCTAGTAGCCTACTACACATCAATTGCAACATAGTAAAATTATGTGAACATCTGGAACATATGAACAATCTATAATGAACTAAATTTAATTCAGAAGATAGTGAAACCAAAATTACTGGGAAGATCTTTTTAGATAAAACATGTGTGCAATAGACATGCGAGTGCAGGTATCGTTTTTGTAGAGTGATTTAAGTTCCTCCTGGTATATTCCCGGAAGGGATATTACTGGGTCATATAGAAGGCCAATTTCTAGTTCTTTTAGGAATCGCCACACTATTTTCCATAGAGGTTGAACTACTTTGCATACCCGCCAACAGTGTAGAAGTGCTCCCCTTTCTCTGCATACTCACTAGCATCTGCTGTTTTTTGTTTTATTAATAATGGTCATTTTTACTGGAATTAAGTGATACTTCAATGTGGATTTGATTTGCATTTCTCTGATGATTAGTGAGGCTGAGCATTTTTTCTTTTATCTGTTGGCTGCTTGTATGTCATCTTTTGATAAGTGTCTATTCATGTATTTTGCCCACTTTGTGTTAGGGCTGTTTGTGCATGCTTGCTGCATCACTACTTACAATTGCAAAAACATGGAACCAATCATGCTGGCCATCAGAACTAGGAGTTGAGATTATAATACTACCAAGGTTAAGTAACTTTTATTTAAGAAGGAAAAGATGATATTCATGTAGCAGACTGCTTTTGACTTGTGTCCATTGGCACACAGGTCTCTTTTTGAAATCTCAGTTCTCTGTAATTGATTTGAAAAGAATATTCTCAAATGGCTATTTTAATGACAAGTTTTTTTTAATTTGTTTTCCACTCTCTTCTCTTTTTTTTTTTAAGTCTCAGATCTAATAAGGTAAAAAGGATATTGCATACTGTCAAGTTCATCTAAAGCATATAATCTTCATCTCCCCTTCATGCCAGAATGAATTAAGTAGATAAACATGTCATGAAAAATTAAGATGGATGATACTTATTGGCATCATCTTGAAGGCACAAGACATCATCAACCTCTTCACAGGTATTTGGCTAAAATACTCTGTCCTCGCATTTTCAAGCAGCACCTTGAGGAAATATCACATACATTGTTGAAAGCAAAGAGGAAGTCAAAGTTAATATGACTCATTGTTTGCAAATTGCCTATGAAGTATGGTCTTGATGTGAATTTCAGAAGAATAAATGAAATATAGCATTTATTTATAGACATTAATTCAGTCATAGGTAATTAATACAGATACAGTTTTTCCCCACAACCTTTCATAAAACTAATGAAATTTCATAAAACAAGTGAAAATTTTGAAGTAGATAAAAACTGTTTTCTATATTTTATAGAAAAGGTTACAGAAAAAAAAGGAAAGATAATTTAGTTGCCCAAAGCTATACTGGCTTTCAATTAAAGATCTAAGTGTGTATTTGATTGCCTCTATCTGTTAAGATCAGACAAAGAAGAGTCATTCAAAATCTAAATATAAAATCAGAAATAACAAAAAATATAGTTTAATCATTCTTAAAAAAATCCAAACAAGATAACTATTTTTAAGAAGGAGCTACTATATTTTTATTGTTTGTATATGAGAGATATACAATGCTAATTAGATGACAACTTGAAGAAACAATTGCTTAACAATTCAAATACATTCTATTTTCATGACTACTAAAGAGTTTTCCTCCCTCTCTCCCTCCCTCCCTTCCTTCCTTCTGTTCACACATCCATCCATCCATCTATCCATCCATCCATCTACTTAAAAATTTTAGTGAGTAAAATTGTGTTATCCATCATACCTACCTTTCTTTCTCACCCGACACATATCTACACTTGACACGTGCTTATTATATGTCTAGTAGTCAAGAAATACTAAATTAATTGAAGTGAACTGAACTAGTACATATGTAGATATCACCAAAAAAAAAATGATAGCAGATTAGTGACAGAAAGGTTAGTCTCCTCTCTCTCTCTCTTTCTATGTATATATATATGTGTTATACATACATATATAAAGATAAAAAGGATATTGCATACTGTCAAGTTCATCTAAATCATATAATCTTCATCGCTCTTCCATGTAAGAGTGAATTAAGTTTACATATAACATGAAGCAAACCACCCTGAACCGCTTGCTTTTTCACTCTCTTTTCAATAAACTCCTGTTAAAATCACATTTTATTCCTCCTTAGTAGATATCACCTATTGTTCTATGTTATTACCATTAAGATTTTAATTCAACTTGTCAAATGTTTGCAACTTAAGCCTCCAAATCAAATGGTGAATTTCAACCTGCATGGATTGTGCCATGACTATTATAACTTAGAAGAGACTTTTGCATATGGAAGAATAACATATTTGCTGATGAGAGGATACCTTTCATAAAAATTGACACTGCTCAAAGTGTCTGATAATTCAGCCTATCCTGTCTTCTCATCCCCAGAAGTGACACTATGAAGACAGGAAATATAGAATAAATATCCACCCACAAAATAAAATTTAGTTTGGTTGCTGTAAAAAGAAAAAAATTGAATGTATTGACCTTACTTTGCATAGGGTGTGTGATAGAATTTGAGATGTATTTGAACCCTTTGATTTGAAATTTACCTTTTGAATATTTATTATTTTAACTTTAGAGGAGAGGCTGGCTATTTTAGATTTTATATAAAAATTCTTTACCCTGGCAGAGTTTTGAAAATATCGACATAATTTCCTGAATAAAAATGCTGCAATCATGCTCTGTAAAACAACAAAAATGCTGGTCTAAACCTGTTGCTTAGCAATAGCGTGTTCTTAGTTTAGAGCAATGTATGTTATTTTATAATACAATATATTTCCATATTTTCCATGTTACACATAAAGGTTTATAAGAGTCATAGGGTTTTGTAATTAACACAGATACCTTTTTTCCCCACAACCTTTCATAAAACTGGTGAAATTTCATAAAACAAGTGAAAAATTTCAATCAGTAAATATTGTATTTGCAATTGAAGAAACACCTATTTGTAGGCTGTTTAAAGAACCTGTTTTGGTTTTGGCCCTGGAATCCTACAACTGTTTTTCATAATTTCTTATGGATTCTATTAGGTCTCTAAATAGTCTATATTACAGAGACACTTAATTTCATAAATTGAGAAATGTAGTTTGATGGACAATGTATGTAATTTATAGTCTGAAGACGTGGGTTCATGTTACAGTTATGTCTTTTATTAACTACGTAACATACTTTTGTGAACTTCGGTGACTTTGACTGTAAAATTGAAGTAATAATTCATAATGACAATAGTAATAGTAGTTATGACAGTACTAATAGCAATAGTAGTAGAATAATTTTCATATAATATTTGTTATACTTAGGGTAGGCTTAAGGATATAGGTATATGTACAATGCTTGTAAAAAGGCTTTATAGACATCACAAGCCACTTTCAAGTTTTTTTGTTGTTGTTGTTTGTTTTGAGTTGGAGTCTCACTCTGTCACCCAGACTGGAGTGTAGTGGCTGCTCCCAGCCATTGCAGCTCGACCAGCTGGGCTCCAGCGATCCTTCCGTCTCAGCCTTCCAAGTAGCTGGAACTACAGGAGCGTGATACCACACCCGGCTAATTTTTTTGATTTATTGTAGAGATGAGGTCTCGCCAAGTTTCCCAGGCGGGTCTCGAACCCTCAGGCTCAGGCAATCCAATCACCTCAGCCTCCCAAAGCATGGGATTACAGGCTGAGCCACCGAGCCCAGCTCACTTTCAAATATTAATATCTATAACTTATGCAGAAAAATTATAAATATATTTATTTGGTTCATTTTTTTGCCCAGGCATTATTTCAAATGCTTCAAGCACATTAATTGATTTCATAATTTTTATTTTACCACCCATTTTATGAATGATAGTTTGAATACTTTTTCTAAAGTCACAAATCCAATCAGAACTCATGCTTGAAAATTTGATCTAGAACCCATGCATTTAACACCAATTATAACAGCTTAAGTTGGGGATTCAGAAATTACTCAGCAGCGTGGAAGACCAACACAATAGTACTATGCTATCATCGTCCAATGGAACTAGTCATACAGGTTTTCTGTGCTGTCAAAAGTCACAACATACTCCTGAAAAAATATTTTGAAAAATGAAATACAACTTACTTCATAGATGTTGATCAACAACTTGATGTTGCTTATGGAATAACAGCATTATTAATCATCTTTAAAAAATGAGCCAAGTAATTTATGTCATTTTTCAAAATTTTTTACTCAGAGAAGTTAGATCTAGTCAGAGCAAATAATTTTGTAAAATACAATAACAAACTGTTGAAAAATCACTATAAAGAGACATTTTTGAGAACTAGAGATTGTGATATGTTTCACAGTATTTTTATGCTTATTAATTTATTACATTGTTGAAATTATATTTTATACTTCTCTCTATGTGGCAATCATGTAAAATATATGTCATTAATTATCGGTATGAATAATTTTAATAACTCCAAACTACACCGTTGTTTTATTTTACCCTGCTTTATTTAACCTAGTGACTGCTTCACTATTGTGAAGTGTTTAATGTACCCAGTTTACTTAAAATAATGGTTGGTAAAGAAGTAAATATCGTTATGCAAAGCTATATCTTCAACTCCTCTTTGTTATTTCTTGAAGATCTTAGAAATAGAGCAATAATAGATATGAATACTTTTTAATTAATTTTGAGGTATAGTTTACATATAAATATACAGAATTTAAATATAAGTAACATGCTGAATTTTTCACTCCCTGTTGTCATCACTTTAAGATTTAGAAGATGTCTGTCGCTTCCAAACTTTGCTTGAGCCACCGCAGTCAACACTTTCTGACCTCCATTGCTAGTGCTACCTCCACTACTCTGCTCCCCATCACTATGAACTATTTTTTATGAGTCCTAAATCTTCTTGTAGGTAAAATCATATAGGGCATACTCTTTGCTTGAACATTCAGTTGAACACCAAAAAAATTTGGAAATACCTCCTTATGGTTCTGAGTATCAGTAGTCTCGTCAATATCTTTACTGACTAATAGTTCATTGTATAAATAGACGACCATTTGTTTATTCATGTACCTTTGGTAGAAAAATATTTTTCTCAGGTTTTGGCTATTATGAATAAAGTTGTTTTGAATATGTATGTAAAAGTCTTTTGGGGGAATATATTGTTTTACTTACCTCGGATAAACACATAAGAGTGAAACTTCTTGGTCACATGTTTACGTGTACTTGACTTTATAAAAAGTTGGCAACTGTTTTCTAAAGTGGTTACAGCATTTTACACTCCACCAGTTCAAGTTGCTCAACACTTTTAGTAAAATTAGTTATTAGTCATTTCATGAGGAGGGGTCCCCCCAAAAAACGGAATCATTTTTTGGAGGGTGGGCCCTTTTATTATAGGCTTCTGCCTCTACCAGAGTGTTCTAGGTATCCATCAGCATCAGTCTACCCGCTGATGTTGTGAGAGGCTGCATTCAGTTTCAGTGGATTTTTTTGGAGATTTTTTCAACGATTTTGCACATTTCATGATGGGTGATTTACACGAATGACCTGCCCACACCGCTCTGTGTGTTCAACGATTTTTGACCTAAAATGGCAAGACTTGTGACTTGTTTTTATTTCCTGTGATGAAAATAGTCCTAAAAAGGAAATGCTTTGCTGATTTGGAAAAGGTGAAACAAAAATGGTAGAAGCACTAAAGACATCAATGATGACAAGTTCAAAAATCTGAGTAATGGAAAAAGCTTCTTGATAGGAGTATTACATTATATGCACAGTACTTGGAAGATGAAGAGTAAGCATGTAAGAATAAATACACAGATTTTTAATAGATGACTTCTGGTTTGGGGGAGTCTTCCCTTATACGAGGTATTCCTGCTTTCTGATCTCTATTTCTAGTAAATAACAGGGAAAAAGAAGATCTAACACAATGGTTATTTTAAAGATTATATAAGATGATTATAGCAGATTTCTATAAACGTGATATTTTTGACTCGCTTCCCAAATTTTTATCCGAATTTGTATCTTATAAAAATGTATGTGTTTTCCAGCTGAATTATAATACATATACAAGGAGAGATCCCCAAAACCATAATTTATTTATTAAAAATTGTGTATTTATTCTTACATGTTTAAACTTCAGTCACCTCAAAGTACTCTTTGCTTGATGTAATACAGCTGATGATATACTTTTTCCACTGCTCAAAACAATTTTTGAACTCCTCAATATTGATGCCTTTTAGTGCTTCTGCCGTTTTTTGTTTGTTTGTTTGTTTGTTTAACCTCTTCGATATGGGCAAAATGTTTTCCTTTTGAGGACTTTTCTCCTCAGGGGTAACCAAAAAAAAAAGTTGCTTGGGGCAGGATTGAAAGAATCTCCAAAAAAATTTCACTGAATCTGAATGTAGCCTGTCACAACAACGTTAGCTGGTACACTGATGTGGATAGGTCCTTAGAACACTTGCCTAGAAGGGGAAGCCTGTACAACAAGGAGCCCACTCTCCAAAAGATACTTCCAGTTTTGGGGGAGGTTACCCTCATAATTTTAAATGTGTTTTGTTGTGTGTGTGGTGGTATTGAATTTTGTTTTCACAGATAACTTATGATGTTTAATATATTTTTAAATGATAACTTTGAAAATATTTTACACATACTTATTAAAGATCCACATTTCTCTTTTTAAAAAGTCTCTCCTAGCCGGGCTCGGTCGCTCAATCTGTAATCCCGCGCTTGGGAGGCCGATATGAGTGGATTGCCTGAGGCTGCGGGTTCGAGACCCACCTGGGCAACTTGGCGAGACCTCATCTCTACAATAAACCAAAAACTAATGGGCGTGGTAGCGCGTGCCTTGTAGTTCCAGCTACTTGGAAGGCTGAGGCAGAAGGATCACCTGAGCCCAGCAGGTCTAGGCTGGGTGGCTGGGAGCAGCCACTGCACTCCAGTCTGGGAGACAGAGTGAGACTACAACTCAAAAAAAGAAAAAAAAAGTCTCTCAAAATATTTAGCAATAAATTTATTTTACTTGTGTTTGATCTAAAATGTGATTTTTAAATTTTATTTTATAAAGATATAAATTTTTTTCCCCTTTCAGATTCTTAAATGTGTTGTTGTTGTTTTCATTGTCTTCTGACTTTCATCTTTTCTTGGCAGAAGTTCTATGGCCTTCTTATATTTGCCTACTTACATTATATCTTTTTTCTATGGGTGCTTTTAAGATTTTCTCTTTATCAGTGCTTTTCTCTCAATTTATTATCTTTTTCCTTGGTATGGCTTTTTCTTTATTTTTATTTTGAGTTGGAGTCTCACTCTGTTGCCCAGTCTGGGGTGCAGTGGTGGCATGCTCATGGCCACCGCAGATTCCACCTACTGGATTCAGGCAATCCTTTCGCCTCAGTCTTCCAAGTAGATGGAACTATAGGCTCCCACTGCCATGCCTGGCTTATTTTTTAAATTTATTGTAGAGATGAGGTCTCACCAAGTTACCCAGGCTGATCTTGAACTCCTGAGCTCAGACAATTCTCTTTCACCAGTCTCCCAAAGTGCTGGGATTACAGGTTTGAGTCACCATGCCTAGCCAGTATGGCTTTCTTTGTGCATATTCTGTTTTATGTTTGCATAGTTTTCTGGATCCATGGGTTTATTATTTACATCAATTTTACTTTAGAAAATCAGTCATTTTATCATACACACACACACACACACACACACACACTTTTGTACCTCCTTTTTTTAAACCTTTTTTTGAAGGAGTAGTTTAGTTCTTAGATATTTTGAATCTCTGCTTATTTTTTAAGTTTTCAACCTCTGTTCTTACCATTGTGCAATTTGTATACAATTGCATTTATAATTGTATAATTTGCAAAAATAATGCTGCCATTTTCTTAAGATTATTAATGTTTTCTTGAAGAGCTTAATATATTACAAAGAACATTAGATATTTATTTTAGATATTGCTTTTTCATGGTCAGAAGTTGTATTTGTTTTGTTTTATAGTTTTAATGTTTCTTATTATGTTTCTTCTTTAATTACTTAAACATATTTATAATAATTCTTTAAGGGCTCAACTATTAATTTTATCATCTTTTTATTTTTCCTTCTGAGTTTTTTCCATGATATGGTTCATATTAGCCTGTTTATTCATATGTCTAATGATTTAGCTTGGATGGCTCCCATTGTGATATTTTGTTGAATATGTGTAGACTTTGTTGTATTTCTTTAATGAGTGTCTGGCTTTGTTTTGGTGGGCAGTTAAGGCACTGCTGGATCAGTTTGATCCTTTCTATGCTTGCTTTTAGGTTTTTAAAAAGGTAGGTCTGCAGTAGCCTTTACTATAAGGTTAACATAACTATTGTATGATGGTATGACCTTGTGCTTTCTACTGAATATCTTGTATAGTCAAGAAGTTTTCTCCAAACTGACTTCTCAAAAATCAGGACAACTGGCTCTGTGTATAAACCTCTATTTAGAATTTGAAGATATTTAGCCAGGGATATTAGTGAAACTCTAGGTAAATTTTTAAAAATAACTTTCTGTGTATCTTTTTCTTATCTAGTACTTTCTTCTACAAGTTCCAACTGTCTCAGTTTCCTCAAACTCTCATATATAAAAACATTATAATCTGCTTAGGTTGGCTTTTGCTGAGGTAAAGTGATGAAAACTTCCTTAATTAAAAGACTGAATTGATTACTCAATTCACCTAGTGTGTTTCCTTTCTTGCAGGACTTACTTTTATGTGCTACACATTATTCAGTATCTGAAAATAAAATTTTTGAATATATTTGATAAAGTTTCTAATTGTTCACAGTTCTGAAGCAGTATTATAATACTAGACACTTTTTCACAGGCAATATCAGAAAGATGAGTTTCTTTTTAAAATAAAAGTAAGGTGCAAAAATTTGAAACTCAGAATAGTATGAAAGAACAACATAAAAATCTCTTGTAATAGCACTTCCAGAGAGAACATATTTAATATTTTGATGATTATAACTTAAGGATACCTCTTCACGCACACAGTAGTTTTATCTGTGTTTGCCTATATATATTATATGGTACAGGGTTGAA
>CAUYQG010092272.1:0-10391 GCA_963574415.1 Tarsius wallacei
AAGATTGCTTTGGATAGTTAGGGTTTTTTTGTAGTTCCATATACATTTTAGGACAGTTAAAAAAAAAATATTGTTAGAAATGTCTTTGGTATTTTGATAGGGATTACATTGGATCTGTAAATTTTGAGGGCATGTATGAACTTATATATGATGTTAAATCTTCCCACTCGTATGGATGAAGTATTATTTCATTTTTTGTGTCTTCTTCAATTTATATTGTGTTTTATAGTTTTTCTTGTAGATATCTTTTATTAATTGAGTAAACTGATATCTAGGTAGGTATTCTGTGTTCTTAGTAGCTATTATAAATGGGATTGCTTTTTAAGTTCTATTTTAGATTATTTTCTGCTGGCATCTATAAATGAAACCAATTTTTGTACGATATGTGTCCTGAAAATTCTGATATTATTTCTTTATTCTTTACAATAACCAATTATTATATTTTTAGATTACAAAGTCTCCCTCTGTTGTCCAGGCTAGAATGCAGTGGTGTGTTCCTAGCTCACAGCAGCCTTGAACCCTTGTCCTCAAGTCATTCATCCGCCTTGGCCTATTAATGTGCTGAGATTGCAGACATGAGCCACTGTGATCCATCTGTTGCTTACTTAAATTAGTTATCTACACCTTTATATTTACTCCCTCTTGTATAACAATGACTCACACATTTATTCTTAATGCCATCCCATAGATTCCTTAGGCTGCCTTTATTCCTCTTAATTCTTTTTTCCCTCTCCTATGACTGCACATTTTCAAATAATATGCATCCTAGTTCACAGATTGTTGTTATTTTGCTAGATTAGTTCCTCTGTTGATGTTTATTGCATTTTTCATTCATTTCAACATATTTTCAACTACAAGATTTCTGCTTGATTTTTAGTTGTTTCAATCACTCTAGTAACTTGCTCTGATTAAATTACTGAAATATTTCTCTTTTTTCTAGAATTAATTGACATTAACTAAAGTAGTTATTTTGAGTTCTTTGTCAAGGTGATTATTTATCTTCTCTGTAGGGTTCAATTCCTGACACCCTACTTTTTCCATTTGTTGATGTCATATTTCTTTGACTGTTCTTGATCTTTGCGGTTGAGACTGATTTCTTCCCAATGAAAAGTAGGTGCTTCTTGCAGCCTTTACAGTCTGGCCTTCTCTGTTAATTTCCTTAAACAGTGAGCCTGTCAAAAAGTTCAGAGCAGATTGCTAGTTATGCTCCCTTAACACATAATTATTGCAGCCATTGCAAAACTAGGGATTGCCTTCAGCCCAGCATTGCTGCAGACATTGCAGCCTGGATGAGAGTCTGTTGTCTTTGTAACTATTAAACTGTTTTTGTACTCATATCTGTTTCTTGTTCATAAACTTTCCTGATCACACTGTAGGTTAGAGTTCTTTGAATCTATTCTGGTTCTGAGGCTGTCTGAATCACATTTTGGTGGGTGGCGTTGGGGGTGGGGGGGCATGCAGGACCAGGCAAGGTGGCTCACTCTGGAAGGCTGAGGCAGGAGAATCACTCGAGCCCAGTTGCTTGAGACCAGCCTGGGCAACAGAGCCAGACCTTGTCTTTACAACAACAACAACAAAAATTACCCAGGCATGGTGTTTCATACCTGTCCCAGCTACTTGGAAGACTGAGGTGGAAGGATTGCCTGAATTCAGAAGATCAAAGCTGCAGTGAGCAGTATTCATGCTAATGGGGCCAGGTGTGTCTCACGTCTATAATCCCAGCACTTTGGGAGGCCGAGGTGAGAAGATTTCCTGAGCCCACAGGTTCAAGACCAGCCTGGGCAACTTGGCAAGACCTCATCTACAATAAATCAAAAAATTAGCTGGGCATGCTGGTGCATGCCTATAATTCCAACTACTTGGAAGGCTGAGACAGAAGGAAGACCTAAGCCCAGCAGGCCGAGGCTGCAGTGGCTGTGAATGTGCCCGTGCACTCTAGCCTGGGTGACAGAGTGAAAAGTCAACACAAATAAATAAATAAATAAATAAATAAATAAATAAAATAAAATCAATGCACACTATCCTGGGCAACAGAGTGAGACCCCAACTCACAAATAAATAAATAAATACGTTTCTTATTAATGTTTGTAAAGTGTGTTATGTATTTTGAGGTATTGGCTGCACACAATTTAACAATTTGAACAAGAAAGAAAACAAAATTTCAATGTTTGGCATACATATATAAACAATTTCAGGAAAATCAAAGCATGATGACCTAATGCAAATTATACAAAGATAATAATTTTAATACTTGTTTTTACATATTTTGAGGAAAAAGTAACCCCAAAATAGTAAAGTGCAGAAAATAATGATAGTCTTGAGTTTTCCAATCCCTCTCATGACTCTGGCATTCAGGGAACAGCCAGCTCAGGCTCAGCATCCCCTAATGGGCATTTCTTGCCAGGAATCCATCCTGGTGGAAACACAGCAGAAAGCTCTGTGCACAGAGGGATGTATGTTCACCTCCCAAGGACCACGAGGTGCAGGGTGCAGAGGAAGTTGGCTCTATTTGGAGGTCCAGGGACGGATCATCCTAAGAGCAGGCCATAGACCTCCACTAGACCTCCTACCCTCGGTGGTCTTGGAATGTCCCAGAGGATTTAAGTCATAGGTGATCTAATCCAGGGCTGGCTCCTGAGACTTGCCCTACCTGACAGCACTCTCCCACAAAGGAATCAGGATGACAAACCCAACACAGTCCCCCAGAGAAAGGGGGTCAAGAGGGTCAGGAATCACACACATCTGGCACATGAGTCACCAATATGTAGTTAATAGGGTGAAAGGTGCTGCTGGGCCTCTGGGATCACATGGCAGGAGGGAAAATCAGTGACAGTTGCCTGGCACTGTTCTCTGAGGGGCACTAGACAGCCTACTTGGTATTCAGTGGGCTGGGGCACTCAACAAGTCTCGGGGATATAGGTCTAGCCAGAGCAGGCAATGAGGGTGGCATATGAAGATGGGTTGATCAGTCAGGTGGGGAAAGAGAGGTGGGCATGATGGCTCCCTGAAGGTGGGGCCCTTCCAGGTCCTGGGATAAGACCAGAGACACCCTACCATCTTATAGCAGGGGCTGTACTTGGAGGTGCAGGGTGGGCCTGGCACCATGGGGCTGGGCAGGTGAATGGAAGACCCAAAGTGTCTAGCAGGCTCAGATCCAGAGAAATCCCTGTAGTGCAGTGAGCCAGGGTTGAGCTTCTCTCTGTGGAAAGTTTTTTTGGCTGCTCCAGGCAGGCTCTGAGCAGCCAGGAAGGAGAGGGGGCCTCAGGAAGAAGCAGTACCAGGCACCTAGTAGCCCTGGGTGGGAGTGGTGGGGGTAGGAGGTCAAAATCTTTGGCCCAGGTCCCAACTTGTCCTCCCTCTGGAGCTCACCTTCTTTCACCTGGGCCTGAGCTGGGAGTGTGGTCGATGCCTGCATAAAGCCTGGGGATCCACATTTTTTTCAATGGTTTGCCATTTTTCTTATTAATTTATGAGAGTTACATATCCTACATATAAGTCTTCTGCCACATAAATATATGACAACTATTTCTCTTCACTGTTTTGTTGACCTTTTACTCTCTTGAAAGTGTGTTTGATGCAGCAAAGTTCTTCATCAAATTTTAGCTAAACTTCACCCTGCTTTGTCTTTGTGATTAGTGTACTGTGTTTCCTAAGAAGTCTTGGCCAGGCGCAGTGGCTCAAGCCTGTAATTCCAGCACTTTAGGAGGCTGAGGTGAGAGGATTGCCTGTGCCCATGGGTTCAACACCAGCCTGGGCAACTTGGCAAGGCCTCATCTCTACAATAAATAAAAAAATTAGCCGGGCACGGTAGCACAAACCTGTAGTTCCAGCTACTTGGAAGGCTGAGAAGGAAGGATCTCCTGAGCCCAGCAGGTCGACGCTGGGGTGGCCGTGAGCGTGCATGCCACTGCACTCCAGCCTGGGCGATAGAGAGAGACTCCAACTCAAATAAATAACTAAAAAAGAAGTCTTTGCCTGACCCATAGTATTGAAAATATTCTTCTGTTACCTACTATGGATATTGCCACAAACTTTCACATTTACACATTAAATCCACCTGAAGTTAATATTTTGATAGCGTGAGGTAGGAATGAAGATTCCTCTTCACTGAGTGTAGTGGTGCATGCCTGAAGTTCTAGATACTCAGGAGATGGATACAGGAGGATTTCTTGAGCCGAAGAATCAAACCTGGGTAACAAGTGGAACAGCACCTCAACATTTTTTAATAAAGTATTTTAAAGAGATTTATTCTTTTCCACATAGATAGCCAGTTGATCACAAACAATTGACTGAGACTCACCACTGCTCTGCTGCACCTCTGTTGTCACATATAAAAAAGTATCCAAGTATGTGGATCTAGTTGGACTCTCTCATCTTTCTATTTCTGCTGTGATATTCTTGCACTACTACTACACACAGTTATGATTTCTTAAGCTTTTATTTTTATCTTTTTTTTTTAGTGGCAGGGAGTTTTTTAATTTGGAAGGCAAAAGGTTACACTTATGGAAAGCAGAGGTCAGATAAATAAATGTTCATTACAAAGTTGTTCTGACAGAGAGGAAACTTCTCTGGGCTCTCCAAACGCATGCCAAATCAGAGTCTGTAGGAAGTACAAATCTTGAAACACATGTCCAACAAGCTTCCATCTCAAGAACTCGTATCCAGGAAAATTAAAAAATGAACATTCTTCCAGTCTCCTACTCCTCAATTAAGCATATGGGAATGATTCAGCCAAAAAAGTTCATGACAACAAGGTGCAATATGGTGCTGGCAAAGAGAAAATCAGCAAAGGCCCCCTCTGGAGAGATGCCTTGGAAGTCCACTTTGTTCTGTGGATTGATCTGTATTCTCAGGCAAACCACTAGGATGAAACTTCCCACACACAAGATGAAGCCTGAGAGGAAAGAATTGAAGGGGAAAGTCTCCACGAGGAGACAGTAACCAAACTGCAGCATCCCGGTCAGCAGTATATATAGGAGGTACTGTGTCCAGCAACTTCGGACACTGCAGAGTAGAGCTCAAGTATCTTAACAGCTGGCACTGTGTATGTATGATGTGGTGCTGCATGGAAGATGCAAACAATTGCACAAAAGTTAGATTGGAAAATGTAGTTTATTTAGAAAGTAAATTAGAGAGAGAGAAGAGAGAGGAGATTCACCTCCCTAAGTTAGGGGAGGGGGCCAAAGCTAACAAACATGGCAGCAGTCATAGCTCAAAGAGCACATGACCACACTAAATCTTAGCAGAGCAATAGTGCCTGGAGAGAGAGAAGAGAGAAGAGAGAAAAGTGAGATTGAGATTGAGAAGATTCACCTCCCCAAGGTAGGGGAGGGTGCCAAAGCAAAGAAACTGGCGGCTACAGCTCAAAGACCACACAGAACAGACCATAGCTTAGCAGAAGAGCAGAACAATGGTAGCTGCTCGAAGTCAAATGCCTTTAAACTTTCCCTTTGACAGGAACAAGTTGTTAAGGTGATTGGGTGGTGGTCTGCTCCACATCATCACAAAGGGGACAGGCAAGTGCAGGTACTGACATCAGGTGATGGATGGCAGGCAGATGGGTGCCGCCATGGTGATGGGATCTGTGTCATGAAGATTATAAAGGGCTGATTAGGTTAACTTGCTTATGAAACAAGCTGGGGAGGGAGTTGTAAAGCAATTATCAGTAGCTACCTCTAAGAAACTGGTTCTGTCCTTGGCTAGTGATAGAGGGTAAATTAAAGTGAACTTCTAGAGAAACATGACAACTAGGTAGTGTGAAAATGACTGCTCATTGGCTATATTGACTCCATGTTATGTTCTTTCACAGTTGCTGATATAATCCAGTGTTCAGACTACATCAATCTTGTCATTTTTTAAAAGTTACAGCAGCTTTTGGACAGTTTGGGGCTGCGTAATTTCTAGAGTTTTTTTTACTTACACCAGAAGTTTTTGGTTCACAAAACTGAATAATTAACATTATACACAAATTTGATTCAAAGGCATAAGAGAAAGCAATTGTCATCTAAAGACTAAGGGAACAGATACATTTCTGTGTTTAGAGAGTTTCAGCAGAGCCTATTTCTTATCTTGGTCTGGTGGAGGCCTGCTTATTGAGGGGGCTTAATGCAAAAGACTGTGTTCCTTTCAGCACCAGCAACAGTTACTAGATCTATAGGGAGTGAAGGGGAGAAGGAGCAAAAATGTGCATTCAAGCAGTTTTACATTCAGCCTTAATTACAAAGGAAAGTTTCTGAACCTTAAACAATCCATTTTATAAAACCTGGCCTGGCAAGAGGTTATGAGTGTTTTATATTTTCTATAGTTTCTGGGGAGTGGCATTAATTTTCTAGTTATTTTATAGGCTACATGTAGAATACCCCTTAGCTGTAATCATAGAGCAGTAGAGGGTTTATGATGGTGGGCCTCTTTATCATTGGCTGCAACAGCCTTAACTAAGACAAGAGAAATCCCCCATCAGTTTTCTTGTAGGCTGTTGGTGAGAAGTGAGCCACTAACCAGCCGTATAGTGCTGTGAGCCTTTATGGAGACTGCCCACTGTGTAGCATGAGATGGGGCACATGATTCTGATTCTAGATATAATGGGAGGGCATGAGAAGGTATAATGTGAGAGGATGACGATATCTGAATTTCATTTATCACAATCTCTTATTGGTACAAAATAAAAAATGAGGTCTAGAGGGAAAGTGACTTTCCCAGGATCACACTGTTGGACACCAGGACAGTTTGACTTGTATTCCATGCTGCCTCCCACCCCTTTCTTCCATCCCTAAGTGAGTTCATTATCTACATGTGATACCACACCCTGGGTGGTTCATCTCATACATACCTGATGAGTCCTATAAGAAGAAAGTGCTGACGTGATCCCCGTTTTGCATGTTAAGAGGCTGGGAGGCCAAATAACACACAATGATTTGTCTAGGATCACATGAATGATGAGAAAAAGGAGGTTCTGACCCAGCTCTATGCCATCAAACCTGAGACCCTGGTTGCATCTAGGTCTTCTCTAAGAGCTAAGAGAAGTTGTGTTTGCATCCTTGTGAATAGGTAGTTAACAGGGGAAGTGAGATGAGCAGTCAGTATCCCAATGGAGCCCTTAGGAAAGACTTATGAAACGTAGGGTCCATGTGATGAAGCCTTGAAGAAGTGACCTCACTTCCTTTGTGACAGATCCCAACAGAACTTAGAACTTTGGCACCACATTCAAGAGACAGCCCCATATCTAGCTTACTTGGTGGGTAAGAGTCAAGAGAGCAGGATATTCTCCTGCTGTTTCTTGGCTTTCTGAGGTTCTTGCCTAAACAAGGCCTGAATTGGGAGAATTTTCCGGTGATACAGACATTGGTCAGACCTCACCCTCAATGTCTCTTGACATTTGGGTGGCACCCACAGGTAGCACAAGGTACCACAGGGCAGGCCCATCCAGGCCAGGCCTCTATTGTGATCTCACTGGGGCAGCTCCACACCCCCTTTATCATCATGTGTTGTGGAGAGAGCAAGAGATGAGGGGGTACTTTTCTGGGTAGCAGCCAGTTGTCAGGTTTTGGAAGCCTAGTGGGTCTGTCAGGTTCATTTGCAGGTCAGGGCTGGCAGGACAGGAATGTGAGTGTTGGGGACAAAGTTTGTCTAATCAGATTCTAATCCCAAGATTTCGAGAAGTCATCTGATTTCTTTCCTACTGGACTCTATGTAGATGCTCCTTTTCCTTAATCTGGCAAGGAATATTTTGCGTGGGGCTGTCCCTCTGTGAGAACAGCAAGCCAGGCTAATGACACATTTTGACATGGTTTCTGGGCACTCTCATTGCATAACTACACACAAGAGATCAGCAAAGAGTTGTTTTATGGATCCAACTCCTCCATATTCTTGCCAATGGGAAGGTGAATTATGCCAACAACCATGACCAGTGTTTGGCTGGGATGAGAGCAGGCACAAGGGGAACTTGACGGACAAGAATCCAAGAAGACAAGAGAAGACCCAGAAACCAGATCCAAATATGGGAACTCGGGCTCTGTTCCATAACTTTCCCACAAGAATGACCCACGTTGTTCTCCCAAAGGAATCTGGTCTTCATGAATTTCCAATGGCAACTTTGTTCAGTGCAAAGTTTCTGTTCACATACTTGTAGGGATATCAGGAAAACACTTTTGTGTTGTCTCCACTTTACACTATGCCATGAGTATTTTTGCATGGTGCTACTACTTTTATTGATTGAACCACCCGCCCAGGTGTTTTCTGTAGCAGCAGCTCCACTGCCTACCAGACCTTCTCCAAACCTTATAAACCATCAGTCTTAATAGGAAGGGTTTTAGACAATACAAAGGGAGTTTACACAAAAAACGAAGACAAGCTGGTCTATGAATTTGTCTGCAATGTGTCATCTCACAGAACACATCACTGTAGCCCCACCAGGGCAGGAGCTGTATCCTCACATCTCCTTATGATACTCCACGAGAGAGGCTATTTTCCACAGTGGTTCAGCCTTTCACTGCTGGCAAACTTGACATGAATAAATTATATTTCCATGTCAGTTGTGCTGCAGGCTGTAACAGTTGCTAGGGCTTCCTTAACACAGCACCACAGACTGAAGGGCTTTAACCCAATAGATGTTTTTTTCTTATAGTTAATTCTGAAGAGACTAGAAATTTGAGATGAAGCTGTTGACTAAGGTGATTTATTTTTGGACCTCTCTCTTTGGCCATTTTCTATCTCTGTGCTTATAGTGTCTTCTCTTTTGTTTCTTTGTGTTTTTACCGGTTCTAGTAACCCAGGTCAGGTGTGGTAGCTCACAACTGTAATCTCTCCACACTGGCAGAAAAATTTCTTGAACCTGGGAGTTTGAGACCAGCCTAGGCAACATAGTGAGACCTTGTCTCCACAAAAAATGCAAAAAATTTAGCCAGACATAGTGGTGCACACCTGTAGTCCCAGCTTGTTGAAAGACTGAGGAGGGAGTATCACTTGAGCCCAGGAGTCTGAGGCTGCCGTAAGCCATAATCATGTCACTGCACCCTAACCTTTTAGCCCCAACTAAAACAAAACACAAAAAGGGCAAAAAACTACATAATGTATAATAATCCCTTGCTGATGATAAACTACCAGGAAAGAAATTAAGGAATTACTGGGCAAAAAGATATGCATATGTAACTGCAGCCAGATTCCTTTCCAAAAGGACGGTGGTAGGTTCATTTTCACCAGCAGTTTCTAAGTGTAACTGCTATGTTGTGTCCAGCTTTCCCTGGAAGGTACTATTCTTTTAAATTTTGACAATTTTTTGTGTGTAGGTTGTTTACTAGCTATATCTGTTTTCTCCTCCCTGAGTCAACTCAGATCCTTGGCCCTGTGATGGGCTCTCTCTCTCACCCAGAAGTCTCCAAGCATTTCTACTTTGCCAGGTCTGGAATTGCAGTAGCTGTTTTTCAAAACTGAATTTAATGTTACAGAAACAAAATTATGCTGTTTTATGTCAAAGGGATTATCCTAAAGCGTTTTTCCCTGTGCACTGTCTCCAAAATGGGGAGAAAATGAGGCTACTAACTATGGGGCCACTTTCCATGGGCCAGACACTGTGCTTGGCACTGGGAATATAGTGATGCACTAGACCGTGTTCTCTCAATTTCATTTGTATCTGGAACTTCAAATGGAGTGGCATATTGTTTCTATACATCATATGCCATCCCCAGGACAGCTAATTTTCTGGCGTTTCTCTGTACCTGTGCTAGAACATTCCATTTGAGGTCAGTTTCAAATTTTCTTGGGTCTAAATATGGGTGGATGGATCACCAGATTAATGTGATGCAGTCTCAGAGTGATAGGACATGTCATGGGTTATTTGTTGTTAGTTATTAGATCATTTAGTGATGAGAGTTCTGCTAATGTAGTGATCTGATATATTTTGGTGGCTTATAGTGCTATGATGTTTCCTTCATTATTCCATAGATGAAGGGGCAAGTCTGTATCTGTGGTCTGTCTTTGACAAAAATCTGTTCATAGTGTTTGTAATTCTGCTTTGGTGTCTGTCCTCACTGATGTTCTGAGGTCTGCCATTGCCATAGTTATAATCGATGACTCTTTTTCTAGTTATTATTTGTTTTTCCACATATACTCTCATGGGGGTTATTATAATTTCCTGGGCCCTAGGGATTCCTCCTTAAAAGGTACATGTGAAAAGAATTTACCTTTTTTTTTTTTGAGTTGAAGTCTCACTCTGTCACCCAGACTGGAGTGCAGTGGCTGCTCCCGATCACCACAGCCTCGACCAGCTGGCCTCCAGCGATCCTTCCGCCTCAGCCTTCCAAGTAGCTGGAACTACAGGCGTGCGCTACCACGCCTGGCTAATTTTTTGATTTATTGTAGAGATGAGGTCTCACCAAGTTGCCCAGGCGGGTCTC
>CAUYQG010092277.1:0-81874 GCA_963574415.1 Tarsius wallacei
GTAGGGAGATGGCTCTGTGGGACTAGAACACCAGAAAGAAGGGTGAATACAGATCTTTGTACTCATCTATGGAAGCTGAAAGTGACTTTAATTGCAGTCGTTCCATGATTCTATACCTCGAAAACCCAAAAGAATCTGTCAGAACCCTCCTTGTACTGATAAAGGACTTTGGCAAAGTCTCAGCGTGTAACATAAATGTGCAAAAGACAGTCACATTCCCATACACCACCAATAAGCAAACAGAAACCCAAATAAAAAGCACAATCCCATTCACAATAGACACAAAAAAATGAAACACCTCGGCATTTCCCTAACCAGAGAAGTCAAAAACCTTTACAACAAAAGCTACAAAACACTGCTCAAAGAAATCAAAGATAACACAAACAAATGGAAAAGCATTCCATGTCCATGGATTGGAAAAATCAGCATTGTTAAGATGTTCATCCTACTTAAGGGAAGATTGTTGGCTCAGTTGAACACTGATAGGGTAGACAGGATCTTGGACTGCAGCTTAATTGATTTCACAGAATTCACAATAAAGTAATTGCTATCCTGTGAAACATGTAAATTCAGAAAGAAGATAGACTTTCAGTCTATCTTGAGAATGTATGGTTTTATTTATTTAAAATGAAGAATACTAAATGAGAATAGCCAGGCTTTCATCTTCTGCTCCCTTGTTTGTTGAAAGGCTTCAAAAATTACTATCTCTCTGTTCTCAGATACCATGGAACCATAATGTCCAGCTATTCTCCATGCTGTGCTCCTGCCTGATGGCCTCCATACTGCTCTCTTCCACAGTTTCAGACATGATGCTCACCTCTATACCTGGTACAGTACTGTGTTGAAGTAGAACAGAAGGATGGCATTGTAGTTGACTTGTTCCTCCTGTCCCATGGTAATAGGGATGTTTTTTAATGAGAATTCTTTCCTACTGGGCTTCAGCATTGCATTGGAGGATTCTTTAACTTCCACCTCATCCATTTATGTAGTCGTCACTCAGCAAGACTGATGTGAGGGGGTCCCACTACTGGATCTCTAACTTTTTCTTCTTCTTCTTGTGAGAGACTGGCAACTTTTGCTGACATGCTGAAACCACCCTCTAAAAACAAAGGCATTCTTGCAACACTTGCTACAGCCATGATGAGACCTTCTGAACACATGCAGAATTGTCCACATGGCCATGCTGGCCCCTCTTTCTCCTGCACCCATAAAGACTGCTCCTGTCAGTTCTGTGTTTGTTGGTCCTGAGTCTGCAGATTTGGTAGCTAGAATATCAACAGCACTTTATGTGGTGCCAGCCATGTTGTTGCCTTCTGTCAAGCACTACTGATGTGATTAGCAGAAAGAGTGTGTTTTCATGAACATTAAATGTGTGAAGACGTGTTGAATTCCTTTCTCACCAGCATGACCAGAGGAGGAGGCTCCAAACAGAAGCCAAGAGAAAGTTCTTATTGCACATCTAATCTTGATCACCTTCTCCACAGACCTTCCTGGCCTCCGAACTCTTCTTTTCCTCTGCCTCAGACACAGGTATATCTACTGTGTCCCCACCTGGAATGGCCTGCACCATAGTAACCTTCCACCAGTGGTCTCAAGAACTAAGCGTTTTATTCCCAATAAATTAAAACATCTTCTCTGGCATTTGAAAGGGAACAGAGCTGAAGGTAAAAAGAGCAGCCAGCGCAAGCTTTAGAGAGAAATTTTTTTATGATCATGAATGGAGATCTGTACAAACTTCAAAGGATAAATTTCAGCAAGCTTTAAAGTCTTTGTAGGCTTTTGACTTCTTCCCTGGGTGGCACAGACATGCCCAGCATACTCTTCACAGTTTGCAGCTGTGCTGGTTGGGTCAGTAGGATGACATCACATAGTGCAAGGTTGGGCTGGCATATGTGATGCTTACAGTCACCATTAAAACACGATTGTGTGGCACTGGTTACCAGCCACTCAGTCTTTTGTGTCAGGAACTATATAAGTGCCTAGACCCACACAACATGAGAACCATTCCAGAAAAGTCACCTGTTTTTTGATCCAACAGCTGCTCTTCCTTTTATAAACTCCACCTTGACCTAAATGGAAACCCCACTCTCCCCCTCGATAGCAATATCACTTACCCCACTGAGAGCTGGCCTTGATTTTTTAATGATTATTACTCATTAGAGTCATTAAATATTAGACTAAATATTGTTTGAAAAATTTCAGAGATCATTCAAGGCTCTGGATGTTATTATAAGCCCTGTGATGATTAAACTTTGCTTCTGACAAGTAATCAGGCTAAGTTAACCTCCGTTCTTGCAAGTGTTGTTCTGCCTCCCCTTTCATCTAATCCTTACTTCTATGATGTAGCCCTTCATGATCCGAACTCAATTCATAGGTGATTTACCAGGTTTTTCCACCTTTAGTGGGCTCTGGACATGAATTTTTGCTCTGTGAGATTTCCAAAAGAACTCCTCAGCATTTTGACCTCTAAGACAACTTTTCCAGGGCTAATACCACTAGAACCCCACAAATCCTGGGCTTTTCTTACTATCCAACCTTATTCTCCTAAATATTGTTTTATAAGTTGCCACTAGTTTGATTTTATCTAATATCTTCAAGCACTTGGTTTTATATTTTTAATTATTCTAATGATTTTCATTAGAAGCTGATTTGGAAATTTTGTCTAAATTAATCTTGTCCAGAATGGCTGATAATTGAAGCATCCATAACTATTTTCTTCATCTTAGAAAAATTAGGTAATTTAATTATCCAGTTAATAAGTGACAAAATTAATGTTAGAACTAAAACTTCCTGAACCCAAAGCCCACACTTTTGGCAGTCACACTATACTACCTAAGGAGTACGGTGGAAGAACTGGAGAAATATGAACCAGTGCAATCAAATCTCTGGACAAGGTTACAGTCCTATAGAGTTCATTAAAGCACTGCATTAAAATAACTTTGCTACACTTTTAGTATGGCTTACTTGGAGAAAATGCCAGTGATTATCCTTGCATAAGCTAGTATTCAACATCTGTAGTTTATGTGAGAATTATAGAGAACAAACTTTTATTGCTAAAGATTCCACAGAGATGTTCTAAGTTTAACTTGATCAGTACCTTTCTGTTGAGCATTAAAACAAATAGGTGCTAAGAACAAAAGAGACAAAAGTGAGGCAGATATGAATCTCATGAGCATCGTGACAAAATAATCAACCCTGAATCATCCTCATCTTCAAAAGGCTGGAGAAGTAGGTGTGCAAAATATGCAACAAAATAATTTAAAAATAGAAATAGTTGAGACTTTAAGTGAACCAAATGAGCAGTCAAGCAGCAAAAATCATCTGTAATGACCCTCTGGTTTTACAGAAGCAAAAGAGGAAGTTCATGGTAAAACATTGGGTCCAGAGGTATAGATATAATCTTGTATATATTATTGAATACATGCAAATTGAAATTCTTATAAAAAACAAAAGGGGAGAAAAGGATGAATAAATATTTGTCAAAAATAAAAGCATTGGATCAAAGTAGGAACTGATATTCAATTGCCCCAAATTTTCTTAAACAATGAAAACTGAAAAAGGAAAAGTTTAAAGAACTGGAAGGGAGGAGGACTTGGCACCAAACCCTCTGAGAACCAGCCTCACAACCTGACATATTTTTAAATACTCTTTTAAAAAAAATTACAAAGCATAATGCCTTAAGTTTCTGGTTAAATATAAACTGAAGGGATGCAAAATTGTAGCAAAACAGGAATCTTCTATAAAGAACAGAATCCTTGCTTTCTGTGCTCCAGAAAAATAAAAAAATAGAAAAAAAAATCAAAAGAATTTGCAAAGTGAAACCATCAGTAGAGCACTTTTCATACACTTGTTGTGGTATTTACTTGGCATTTTAAACATTTTCTGTTGGTGTGACACATTCATTTTGCACATATGGGTTATTTTATTATTAACACATAATGGAATAGTTAGACAGGCAATAACATTTCATGCATAAGCATGTGAAAATTAATGTAGCCTTTTAAATAAATCTGCGCTTGTTCTGTAAGTTCTGTTGCCATTTTCTAATTCCCATGCCTGTGCTGCATGTTGACTTCAAAGTTCTTTTTCAATATTTTTACAGACTCAAATAAAAGTAAAATGTATGCAATTTCCTTCAAGGTAGAGAAATCTGTTATCTACTAGACTATTTCTAAGCAAAAGCAAATTCACTTATTTACAATTATTTTTGAAAATCAGTGATCTTGAAAGTAATTTTATAAAAGGGCGCTTACTTTTCTAAGTACACTAAATGGCTTTATCAATTTTTATTCACTTAGCCTGAGTTGTCTTCATCATCAGCATTTGAATAATACCAAAAGTTAGCATTTGTCAAAAAAAGATAATTTCTACATTTTTTGCCATATTATGAGAAAGGTGTATTTTTGTTTTATTCTTTTTTTTTTTTTTTGACAGAGTCTCACTCTGTCAACCAGGTTGGAACGCAGTAGCATACTTATGGCCACTGCAGCCTCAACCTGCTGGGCTCAAGTGATTCTTCCACCTCAGTCTTCCAAGTAGCTAGAACTACAGACATGTGCCACCAAGCCCAGCTAATTTTTTTTTAATTGTAGAAATGAGGTCTTGTCAAGTTGCCCAGGCTGCTTCCAAACCCGTGGGCTCAGGCAGTCCTCTCACCTCAGCTTCCCAAAGTGCTGGGATTATAGGTATGAGCCATCACACCCGGCCTTTATTCTTTTTTATGAATATTTTGTCTGTGGAGCACTGGGAATCAAAAACACCTAGAGAAAGAAGACGGGGCCGACTGAGTGAACCATTAAAACGTGAATCACTAACAGAGCAAAGCTTCTCGGATTATCTACTATGTTTGAAAGGAAGATTAAGAGAATAGGGCTCAGGGCCGCAAGTTGTAATTGCCATGTGATTACTGGGTTTTGGGACTTGGATTTTGTTCCAAGTTTGAAAACGTGAACTGTTCTACTTGTTATTGTATCTGTTATTCTCTTGCTTCAAATTGTCTTGAAGCATCTCAGAACTATTAAGTTCAAGTTCTTTCACTTGACATAAAGATCCTCCAAGATATGGCTCATTCTACATATTCTCCATCAATTTGTATTTCACCATTCAGGGACTTGAGCACATCAGTAACATTCTGTTTGTTTTTTCCTTCACGGTTAATTTGATCCATGCCTCTACCTTCGATCTCCTCATGCTTTATTTGAAAAATTCTATTCTTGTTTCTACTTCAGGAAAGATGTTTTTTTCCTTTCACGTTGGATTATGTAACTTTTTCTATATTCCCATAGCTTTTAATAAATATTGCTGTCCTGACAGCTACTATGTTTTATTATAGGTACGTGTTTATATGGCTTCCTTCCCACAAACCAAGAGTATTCTTTTCTGCTCTGTATCACTTTGAGAGGTATTTTACAATTGGCAAGGGGTAGAACTCTAGCAGTTGTTGGCAAAAGCTAAAGGCCGAAATGAGGGGGAAGATACTATCTTAATTAGAAAAAAGGAAGTATGCAATTCTGATTTTGGTCAAAATACAAGGGTCACCCCATCCCCACAAAAAAAATCCAAAATTGGTTTTTGGAAGGCAAAGCCCTTGTAGCACGAACTTTCCCCACTAGGTTACTGTTCTAGGAACCCATAAGCATCAGTGTACCAGCTAGCATTGTTGTGAGAAGCTGCATTTGGATTCAGTGCATTTTTTTTTGGAGATTCTTTCAAAGTATTTGCCTATTTTATGATGGGTGATTTATCAGCACACCTGCCCACACTGTGCTAAGTGTTCCTCAGTTTTTGACCAAAAATGGCATGGCTCCCACACCCCACCTTCTCTAGTCTCCCTATCTCTCCCTGAGTGAATTGTTTTTCATTTGTTTTTCTTTTCTTTTCTTTTATTTACTTTGTTTGTTTTCCCATATAAAAAGGTCCTCAAAGGGAAACATTTTGCCCACGTGGATGTGGAAGAAGTGAAACAAAAAACAGCAGAAGTACTAAAAGGCATAAAAATTGGTGAGTTCAAAAGCTATTTTGAGCAGTAGGAAAAGTATCTCAATAGGTGTATTGCATCAAACAGAGAGTACTTTGAAGGTGACTAAAGTTGAAATATGTTAGAATAAATACACTTTTTAATAAATAAATTCTAGGTTTTGGGAGTCCTCCCTTTTATATTTTGTTCCTTACATCTTGCTTGGCAAAATACTGTGCTACTCACTAGTAGTAATGGAGATAAAGTCTTGCCTTTATGAAGCACAAATTCATATAGGGGAACACAAATAAGTTGAAAAGGCAGAGTGGGATCAGGTGGAAAAGAGCCATAGGATTAAATATTATATATAGTAAGAAATAGGGAGTCATTTTGTCAACTTTGGAAAAAATGTGACAAAGTGAAAATAATATTTGAGCTATTCTAATAAAAGCATATGCAATAGATTACAAAAAATAGTGCAGGGGTTAAAGTATAATCAGATTTGATGTATTCTGGAGAGAGGAAAACAGATAAATCAAAATAATATTTTAAAGACAGAACATTTAAAAAGCACTAAAAGAAAAAGAATTCTAAAAGTTATTTTATGGTCAAGTAACAAAAGTCTCACTGGCAGTGAGTGAACAGTTTTTGAGGGAAGTTAATGTAGGAAGAGCAGAAGAGAGATAATAAATTCATTTTTGAAAATCCAAGGTGCCCTACACCAAAGTAAATTAAATATTTCTGAAAAGAAGGGTATATAAATAAAATAGACTGAATGAATATAAGGAGAAAAAGGTACAGGAGGGATAACAAGTTCATTTTTGGACGTCCAGAGTGTTATATTTGGTGCCCTACAACTAAGTATTTCTGAAAAAAAGAGAGTATAAGTGAAATGTCTGATTGGGTATACAGAGAGAAGGGGGAATGATAATTGGAAGAATAATGTGGTGGGGTATTCGTATGTGAGAACTAAAAATGTAGAGAAGAATTTTCAAAATGGGAAATAGAGTAGTCAAAGGAGAATGAAAATAACAAGTCTAGCACATTATAAATTAGAGAAACTTATCAACACAATGTTTTCCTGTCTCTCTATAAATCTGTCTATGTTTTTTGGTGATGTCCTTCACTGTGACTCTGGGATTGATCATATGAGTGACTTTGACCAATGGGACAGTAACAAACTTGACACAGCAGAGGCTTGAACAAGCACTTGTGTTTCAATTTGCATTCTTGTGTCTTAGCATAGCTTGCTCAAAGATGAGAACTGCGGTTCAGATATACTGGTCACCATCCAGACATGTGAAAGATCCCAGCCAAGATCAGCAGACAGGTAGTCAACCTGCTCCTGACACTAGGAGAACAAGTGAGAAGGAGATTGCAGAGCCCGGCGCAGGTCAGTAGAATTGGCCAGCCAACTTTAAATTTGTGAACAAAAAGAAATATTTATTATCGCTTGTTAATGAAGCTTTACGTCTATTTGTTGCACAGCATTATTTTGGGTATAAATTATCGATATAAGCTTCATGGATGCCAAAGAAAATACTGTGTCTACAGGTATATATTATGGGTTGAATTGTGTTTACCACAAACATATGTTGAAGTCCTAATGCCAGTATCTGCAAATTTGACCTTATTTGGAAAATAAGGTCTTTGTAGATGTAATCAAGTTAGATGAGATTATCAGAGTGGGTTTTATGCAGTAGGACTAGTGTCCTGATAGAAAGAGGAGACACAGGAAAGAACACCTTGTGAGAACTAAGGCAGAGACTGGTGTGACGCATCTATAAACTAGGGCTGCTATGAATTGCTAGCAACCACCAAGAGCTTAGAAAGAAGCATTGAACCGATGATTCCATAATCTCCAGAAGGGAATCAACCCTACAGACTCTGAGTTCAGACATCTAGCCTCTGGAACAGTAAGAGAATGCAATATGTTGTTTTAATCCACCCAGTCTGTGGACATTTCTGGACATTTGTTATAGCAGCCCTGGAAAATTGATATAACATGTGATCGATTATCAGTAGCTTCAGAAAAGCCAAGGCTTTTAAAGACAATCTTAAAATATAGGAACAATACTTGGCTGAGACCTAGGAATTCTTTCATTATTCTAAAGAAAAATGACAAAAAGATATTATACATGATCTTAGCAGGAAAAACTCTAATTCCTATAACTGATAACATACATGTATTATTTCTTTGGTGAAAATTCAAACTCTTCAAAGAAATAAGGTATAACCAGAAATCTCTACTTATATCACTCCTTATGATGTCTTTTAAAAAGCCATCTATCTCATCTTGATTCCTTTCATTTTCTTGACATTCATGTTTTCTACATATAAATATTTTTTCAGAATTGAGCTATTGGCCATTAAGTTCCCATATCATTCTATGCACTCATAACAGTGATAATTTTGTAACTAACTCCTTAATTTGTCAATTTCAGGGTTATACCTGTTTTTAGTTCTTAGTAAAACACCTCAAGCAGAAGAGGTGCTCAGTAAAGGTTCATTGAGTGAGTTAGGTTATTAACTTACTACAACTGCTTTTTTTAAGAAGCCTCTAGTTTAAACTTGTGTTATTCTTTTCTCCTCTATCATCAGTCTATTCAATTCTAGATATAACAAAAGGTAACCCTTGAATACCTTGTGGGCTGAGACTAAGCTTCTCATCTGCCTTTTCTGTAAATTCACTGAAATGACTGACAATTGAAAGATGTAGGAGAAAAAAATGCATATAAAGGTATGTAACTTGCATGAGTTAAATAAATGGACGGATGGGCAGGAGAATGATTACCCATGAGGTTCAGATGCTTATATATCCTTCCTCATAGGGGTAAGGGAGATGGGGGGTGGTTAATAGTAAATAATTTTCAGGAAACATGAATGAGACCAAAGAACAACAGCCTGGGAAAAAGCTCCTTTGAGTTCTGGAGGAGGTGGCAGACGGGTGAAGGAAAGAACTGGATTGTGAACACAGTTTGTCTTATAATGCAGATAAAGTTTCACAGGTAATCTTGGAGCTACCCTCAGAAGAATAGATGAAAAGTCTGTCTGAATATGGTCATCACTGCCTGTCTCTTCTTTTCTGGGGTGGTTAATCTTTCCTGAGTATCTAATAAGACTCTTAGGGAGGAGGTTTTAAGACAACTGCATTTCTTCTAAAATGAAATTTCCTTAGTTAGGAAAGAAAGTATCAGGAATAGTCCCTCCCAGTGATTTAGGAAAGAAATAGGGATAGAAGGATAGGAGAAGGTCAGAGAGAGACCTTGATTCTGAGACTTATTTCTGAAGACTCTTAATTTCCTTTAAGACAAAGCACTCAGCAAACAAGAGTGTCATATTCTGGGGTAATGTTTTCTGAACCCTAAAAACTTAACTAAATCAACAAAAATAATTTAATTTTTAGTAAAGTCGTTGACTGTCTGCCATTTTAGCCACTCAGTGGCAATCCTTTGTAAAGGATAGATACACATAAATAATGTGTAGTAATTAAAATAAATGTTTTAAAGTGAAAGAGTTCTAGTTTCTATCTTTGGTCTGACTCACGAGCTGTGTGAACTTGGCAAATTACTTAAACAACTGTCTTAGCCTCTTTTCCTCATTTTCATCTTAAATGCATACATTAATAGTGCATGAATCACAGAGTAGTAATAAGAAGCAAATAGTATGATATGTAGACATATCAACCTGAAAGAAAGAAACTGAGGAAAAATTAATAAGTAAGAACAAGCATGAGAATTGCAACCAAAGAGCATAGAATCAAGTTGTCCTGAATATGCACTCTGATTAACAGCAGTTACAAGTAGATTTTTTTAGAAAAGAAAAAAAAAAGAAGAAGAAGCAGTTCCTCAGCTATTTACCAAAAATTTTACATTAAAATAGCATGAGCAGGGGGAAGCTGATAAGATGGCTACTGCACAGGTCGAACTGTGAGAGGCTCCACAAAAGCAAGTGTCCATAAAGATTCTCTGCATGAGTAGGCATGTGCTGGTGGGAGAAAGTCTGTCTGAGGACAGACTCGGGTTCATGCACCCAGGGCCCCCCTCTGAAGGTGAATGCAAGCCCCCACTGCCCTGAGAGAGAGAAGATTGGGGAGAGTTGGAGAGGAACTCCACGCCAATTGAGGAAATACTGACTGCAGCCATTTTCTCTCTCCCAGGAACAGGCAGAGACCTACATTGCCTCGATCAGCTCCACTGAGCTCTGCCCAGACTCTAACTTGGGACCTAAGGTATCTCATCAAACTGGGAAAGACAGAAGCCCCTCCCCAAGCAGGATCAGACACAGACAGGCCAGATCTAAGTGTCAGACTTGACAGGCAGCAAGCCAGGTTAGTCCAGATCTGATCCACCCTCTTTCCACAGTAGGCCTGGGGCATCTGACCCAAGTTGTGAGCAACCCTATCAGCCTGTGCTGTGAGCTAGACATCACAGCTGAAAGGAAACTGGACTTACAGGGATGACCTCAGAGTGAGTTTGGTTCTTTGTTTTTATTTATTCTTATTTTTATTTTAGTCTGTTTCTTTTGCTCATTTTTGTTTTTTTGTTTTTGTTTTAGTTTATTTTATCTCTTTCTGTTTTTGATAAAGTTTTTGTATTTGCTTTGTTTCTGTTATTTTACTGATTTCTTTTTTAGACTTTCTGTTTGTGAATGGGAAGAGTACATCAATAGGGAGGTTTTTTGTTGGTTTGTGTGTTTGTATGATTGTATGATTTCTTTTTTTAACACTTTTCTGTCTTTGTGTCTCTTTTCATTTGTTAGTCGGTACGTCTGTCTATTTTCCCTCTTACTCTTCTCTCTTTCCACCTTCCTCTTGCCCCCTCTCCTTCCTTTTGCATTCTTTTCCTTTCTATTACCTCATTTTGCTTTCAGGGAGCAAATCTATACCCCCACTGCATGGACGGATTGTAAGGCAGTGAGAAGTGGGTCCCAGGGTGCCCATAAACCTGTCGGTGGATATTGGGATCTTCAGATAGATTTTGAATCACAGCTTCCCCCCGCTCAATTAAATCTCAAAACTGAAAAAAGTACAACCCCCAAACCACAATTCAGCTTCAGAATTGAACTCAACCAGAGGATCCACACAAGGAAGACTAGGAGACTGAGCAAACAGACAGAAAAGCAGCCATGCCATCCCTGAACAACAGAATTAAAGAGGAGGAAAAACTAGTGTGTGTGTGGTGGGGAGGAAAATCTACACAAATGAACAAAAACCAAAGGAAGAATATAGGTCTTACATAGACCCTTAGGAGGTCTGACACTGAGAAAACAAACTTCAGAATGCAAACAATGAAGAGCCCCCAGAATGACTGGTGTCATACTACAAACCCAGATATCAAGACATTAATAGAGAGATTGAAAAGAATTGAGTAGAGACAAGAGGAAACTAGAAAGAAGTTGATGACTGAGATAACAGTAATAAAGGATACTGTGAATGAAATAAATAACAAACTAATAAGCATGGAAAGTAGAATTAGACAAGCAGAAGAAAGAATCTCAGAACTTGAGGACCAAAATATAGAACTAACCCAAACTGTCAAAAACATAGAAAGGAAGCTTAAAAAGACAGAACTAAACCTTCAAGAGATGAGCAATTATTTCAAGAGGCTGAACCTAAGAGTAATTGGCTTCCTGAGGCAGAAAGAGAGAGAGACCACCCTGGAACAAACAGCCATGAAATGATCCAAGAAAACTTCCCTCATCTGATCAGTGATGCAACTATTCAAACACAAGAGATTAAGAGAACCCCTGCAAGACAACAAATGAGAAGACCAATTCCTAGACACACAGCAATTCGCACAAACAAAGTAGTTATAAAAGAAAAAATGCTAAAGGTAACAAGAGAAAAAGGTCAACTACCTACTGGGGAAGACCAATTAGAATAGCAGCAGATTCATCTACAGAAACACTTCAGGCTAGGAGAGCTTGGATCCCAATCTTCAAAATTCTCAAAGACAAACAATTTCAACCAAGAATAACCTACCCAGCTAAGCTAAGCTTCATCAGTGAGGGAGAAGTAAAATCTTTCCCAGACATTCAATCCCTAAAACTTACACTGCCTCTAGACCAGCTCTACAAGAAACACTCAAGGAAGTATTAAACACAGAAGAAAGGGGAAAAAGAATGACAACGTTCTTCACAAGAGTGCAGGAAAGAGATTAAAAACACACATGAATCAACCCAAAAATCAAAAGAAAGACAATAAACAAGAAAAACAACAACTCTATAAGAACCTCATGACAGGGATAAACTCTCACATTTCAATAATTAGTCTTAATATGAATGGGTTAAATGCACAACTGAAAAGACTTAGAAAGGCAAAATGGATAAAATATCATGAGGCAACAATATATTGTCTCCAAGAGACTCATCTCACCAGAAAGGACACTCACAGACTCAAAGTAAGGATGGGAAGCAAAATTTCAGCAAATAGAGCACAAAAGAAAGCAGGATTTGCAATTTTAATATCAGACAAAATACCATTTAAGCTACCAAAAATTAAAAAAGATACAGAAGGTCACTATATAATGAAAAAAGGTTCAATCCATCTTCAAGAAATATCCATCCTAAACATATATGCACCCAACATAGGGATACCAGCTTTCATAAAGCAGCTTCTAAGCAAACTTAAAAAAGATATTGACTCTAACACTATCATAGCTGGGGACTTTAACACCCTACCCACAACCCTAGACAGATCAAGACAAAAAATCAACAAGGAGATCTGGAACCTCAATGGGATTCTTGACCAAATGGACTTAATTGATGCCTACAGAGCACTCCACCAAAAGGCCACAGAATATACAGTCTACTCATCACCACATGGAACGTACTCTAAGATTGACCACATCCTTGGTCATAAATCAAGCATAAACAATTTCATAAGATTGAAATTCTGCCACGCACCTTCTCAGACCACAATGGAATAGAAATAAATATCAACACAGCAAAGCTCCCCAAAACCCACAACGACTTGGACACTAAACAACACGATGCTAAGCAACTCCTGGGTCAACGTGAAAATCAAAATAGAGATTAAAAGTTACCTGGAAACAAATGAAAATGAAGAAATATCATAACAAAACCTCTGGGATGCTATGAAAGCAGTAGTAGGAGGGGAATTTCTATCGCCACACACACACACATTAAGAAAATGGAAGATAACAAGTTAACAGCCTAATAAGTCACCTAAGGAAGCTGGAAAAGCAAGACAACAAAACCCTAACTTCAGCAGAAGAATTCAGATCACCAAAATAAAAGCCCAAATCCAGGACATAGAAGACAAAAAGATAATACCAAAAATCAATGAAACAAAAAGCTGGTTCTTTGAAAAGATAATAAGACAGATGGTCCCTGAGCTAGACTGACCAAGAAAAAGAATGAAAAAGCCCAAATAAACACAACCAGAAACATAAAAGATGAGGTCACAACTGACCCTGAAGAAATACAAATGATTATCAGAGACTACAATGTACACGTGTATGGAAACAAACTTGAAAACATAAAGGAAATAGAGGACTTTCTGATATCACACAGCCTCCCCAGGTTGAAACAAGAAGAAATCAAGATCTTAAATGGACCAATAACAATCCAGGAAATTGACTATGTCATAAGAAAAATGCTTACAAAAAAAAAGCCCTGGACCAAAAGGCTTTTCAGCAGAATTCAACAAAACATGCAAGGAGGAAGTGATCCTAGTCCTATTGAAAGTATTCCAGGTGATTGAGAAAGATGGAACACTCCCCAAATCATTTTACGAAGCAGGTAAAGATCCAACAAAGAAAGAGAACTACAGGCCAATATCCTTGATGAACATAGACGCTAAAATTCTCAACAAGAGCCTAGCAAACCAGATTCAACAACACTTCTCAAAAATCATCCTTCATGACCAAGTAGGCTTCATCCCCAGGATACAAGGCTGGTTCAATATTCGTAAGACCATAAATGTAATTAAATATATCAATAGACGTAAAAACAAAAGCTACATGGTTATATCATTAGACTCAGAAAAATCTTTTGGTAAAATCCAGCACCCGTTCTTGATAAAAACCCTCAAACATCTAGGCATAGATGGAACACAGCTCAAAATAGTAAGAGCCATCTATGAGAAACCCAAAGCCAGCATAGTGCTAAACAGACAAAAATTGGAACCATTTCCCCTGAAAACTGGAACAAGACAAGGATGTCCACTTTCAACCCTCCTGTTCAACATAGTTTTGGAATTCCTAGCTAGAGAAATCTGAGAAGAGAAGGCGATCAAGTGTATCCAAATAGGAAAAGAGGAAGTCAACTTACCTCTCTTTGCAGATGACCGATTGTGTACCTTGAAAACCCAAGAGAGTCTGTCAAAAACCTCCTTGCACTGATAAAGGACTTTGGCAAAGTATCAGGGTATAAAATAAATGTGCAAAAGACAATCACATTTCTATACACTGATGATAAACAAATAGAAATCCAAATAAAAAGCACAATCCCATTCACAAAAAAAAAAAAAAAAAGAAATACCTTGGCATCTTCCTAACCAGAGAAGTGAAAGACCATTACAATGAAAACTACAAAACACTGCTCAAAGAAATCTAAGATGACAGAAACAAGTGGAAAAATATTCCATGCTTATTCATGGATTGGAAGAATCATGTCCATTCTACCTAAGGCAATCTACAGATTTAATTCAATACCCATCAAATTACCAGCAACATTTTTCTCAGACCTAGAAACAACAATACAGGAATTTATGTGGAAACATAAACTGCCACAAATATCCAAAACAATCCTCAGCAAACAAAACAAAACAAAACAAAAAATGAAAGAAAACAAAGCATGAGGTGTCACACTCCAAGACTTTAAACTTTATTATAAAGCTACAATAATCAAAACAGCCTGGTATTGGTACAAGAACAGGCATATCGACTAATGGAAGAGGATAGAGATTCAGGAAGCAAAACCTCAATTTCTCAACCAACTCATCTTCAACAAAGCCTCCAACAACAACCACTGGGGAGAGGAGAACTTATTCAGTAAATGGTGCTAGGAAAACTGGCTAACCACATGCACAATATTGAAAATGGAGCCCTATCTATCCCCCGGCCCCCCCCCCCCCCCACAAATCAACTCTTAAATGAATCAGAGACCTAAATGTAAAACCTCAAACTATAAGAACCTTAGAAAATGCAGGAGACGCCCTTATGGAAATTGGAACTGGCAACCAATTCCTGATCAAAACCCCAAGTGTCCTTGTCATAAGAGATAAGATAGACAAGTGGGACCTCATCAAACTGACAATTTTCTGCAAAACCAAAGAAACCATTAAAAGAGCAGGGAGAGAGCCCACAGTCTGGGAAAAAATCTTTGCCAATTGTAGATCTGACGAAGGCCTAACATCTAGGATCTACAAGGAACTCAAAAGTGCTGAAAAGAAATAAAAAAACAGCCCCATTATAAAGTGCGCAAAAGATATGAATAGAAGTTCTCAAAAAGAAGGTGTACGAACAGCCAACAGATGTGTGAAAAAATGTTCAGCCTCACTAGTCATCAAAGAAATGCAAATTAAAACTACATTGAGATACCACCTAAATCCAGTCACAATGGCCATAATCGATAACTCAAAAAATAACAGATGCTGGAAAGGATGTGGCAAAAAGGGAACACTTCTACTCTGTTGGTGGAAGTGCAAACTAGTATAGCTCTGTAGAAAACAATGTGGTGATTCCTAAAAGTTCTAAAAATTGATCTTCCGTATGACCCTGCAATCCCCTTACTGGGAATATACCCGGAAAACTCAAATCATTCTATAAAAAACATACCTGCACATGTATGTTTATCACAGCATTGTCCACAATAGCTAAGAACATGGAACCAACAATGCTGCCCATCAAAAGAGGACTGGATAAAAAATGTGGTACATATACACAATGGAATATTACACAACCATAAAGAAGAACAAAATCATGAACTTTGCAGCAACCTGGATGGACTTAGAGTCTATAATGCTGAGTGATCTTTCACCGAAACAAAGAACTGAGTGTCACATGTTCTCATTCATAAGTGGACCTTGAACAACTATCATAATACTATAAGAAAAGGATTGACAATAGTGGGAAACTGCGGGGGAGTGGGGGGTGGCAGGGAGGCAGGATTGGCAGTAGTGGGAATCTGCCTGAGGAAGGGGTGGGGGCGCATCTCATCAACAAGGGTACCTGCATAATGAATATTTGCATATCTAACCCTGAATTATATCCCACAATTTTAAAATAAAAAATTTTAAATTTATAAAAATTAAAAATAAATAAAATAGTATAAGCTATTCATGGGCTATACACTGTTCTTTGTATCATAAATTCTAGGAAGATAAACATAATGAATGAGGCAACTAGTCAAAAACAAAATGACTCTAAATAATTGCTCCCAGGTAGGAGTGTTGTTCTGGGGAGGTGGGAGGCAGGAGGATGACTGAATTCCTATACTCAGGTCTCTCTGGGCCTGTATATCTCCTCAGATTGTTCTGAGCTATTATTATGTTGAATAGAAAAATAAAGGCTTTGAGAAAAATTATGCATGAATTCTGTTGTATTAATTTGCTAAGGCTTCCATAGCAAAGTACCAAAGGCTGGATGACTAAAAGACAAAATTTTATTTTCTCACAATTCTGGAGGCTAGAACTACAAGATGAAGGTATTGGCAGTATTTATTTCTTTTGAGTCCCCTATCCCTCTCTTGTAGATGGCCATCTTCTCCCTGTGTCTTCACATACTCTTTCTGTGTGTCTGTGTCCTAATTTTCTATTGTAAGGTCATCTGTCATTGAATTAGTGACCACTCATATTATGCCATTTTATCTTAGTTATGTCTTTAAATAATCTGTCTCCAAATAGAGTCATATTCTGAGGTTTTGGGGGCTAGGACTTCAACAAATAAATTTTAGAGGAATACAATTAAGCCCATAGTTATCTGTCTGTTTGTGCTGCTATAATAGAATAATTGTGACTGAATAATGTATAAATAATAAAAATTTATTTTCTTGCTGTTCTAAAGCCTGACAAGTCCAAGATGAGGATACCAGCAGGTTCAGTGTCCTTGTCGTTGCATTTTCATATGGCAAAGGTAGAAGGAAAAGAGAGCAAGAGAAAGTGAGGCAGCTTTCTAAAGCCTCTTTTATAATGACATTAATCCATTCATGAGAATGCAGTCCTTATAACTTTATCAAATCCCCAAGGCCCCACATCTTAATGTTACAGCCTGACCAAGTTCTTATGTCCACTGCCCAGAAAAAGCTAGATTGATGCATTCTTGTCAGGGGAGAAAGAGTTTAATATCTCAAAGAAGCTGAGTGAAGGGAACAGGAGACAATTCTCAAATATACCTGAGAACTCAGAGGCTAGGGTATTTGAAGGGAACTTGGCAGACAGGAGTCTTGGTACTGCTGAATGGTTATGGTATCATGAGGGTGTTGACATTGTTTTCATGTTGCAGACCCAGTTTCTGGGAGGGGGCATCAAAGGACTGGCGGAACCAGCTTCCTGTTATGTGTACTGGGCCCAGGTAGGGCCTTCAGTCAGTCAGAGTACAAAGTTTGAAGAGTGCCTCAAATCCATTCTCAGATTTTACAGTAGATGCCACCATCTGAAGGCCTGTGCCAATCAGCTACTAGCAGTGAGCCATTAATGAGGTAGTTTAGGAAGAAGGTATGGGGGAAGTAGGATCTCTGAAGGTTGGAGCCACTTCTGTTCTTCACCCTCCACTTTTGTATCTATGTGATTGTGCGTCCATTGTTTAAGGAGGACTATGCTTATTGGCCTTCTAGAATACGAAGATAATCAATTGTCCTCTACTGGAGTGAAAATAAACCTAGAAACAACAGCTTTGTTAAATCCTAACAATAGCTTCAGCTTTTCAGAGCTTGAGTCTCTTCTACAGCTTTTACCCTGTGGCCTGATATTAATTTTATATAGGTGGTTTCATTAATACTGTCACACTGAAGATTATGTTTCAACACATGAATTTTGAATGAGACACAAAACTCAGACCATAGGACATCCATATTCCAGATTCATGTTGTCAAATCAAAGTTATGTTTCTTAATATTCCATAACATGTTTCATGTATTATGCTAAAGTTTTGGTTTTGTATTTAAACTTAGAGGTGTTTAGCTTTTAATCTGTCATCTACTTCAAAATATAAGTGATAGGGAACATAACCTTCATTTTTGAACAAAATTCAACTGTAATCTTCCATTTTAAAAATGGATTTTGACAAAAAGTTATATAACTGTTACTAGAATATTATCACTACACTTTATATGTCCCTATGGAAATGGAATCTTTCTCTTTCCTTTTTATTTCCATCACCTTTTATTTATGTCTTTCAATACTGTGCACTAGCATAATACCCATTACAGGCAATGTGTGTCCCTGTGGGCCACCTGCCTGTTTATTTCTGTAGAATTTCTCTCCCTGATTCTCCTAAGACATCGCAAAAAAAATGCTTCTTTTGGCAGTCAGGACTAGATGCCTATATGGATTGTAAATGTCACTAAACCTGCCACATTTTAAAATCTAAATGAACTAACATACATATCTAGTTGAACAAAATTTAAAACTATCTATGATAGATAAATATTATTAATTAGAATATTGTTCTAATAAAATTGAGGCCTGGTGTCTGAACTCAGGATGTTGGACTGTTTCACAATGGGGATTATTTAGCAATTTTCTTTGTTATAGTCAGAGATTGAATTGCCAAGCTCAGCCATGTGAATTCAATCAACTAAAATGCCTTGAACATCTACTGTGTTCTGGCTTTCAATTGCAAGGTGTGAGTCACAAGGGAGAATGACTCAAAGAAAATCCTTTTCCATCACACAAAAATGAAGTTAAAGCCCATGCCCAACACACAGCAGGTCAATAGCATCATCTTAGTATTCTCATGACGATAGTTACTGGTAGTTTGTCAACAGTTGTTGCATAGAAAATTATCTTTAAGGAAATAACACTCAAAATTTGTGTATAAAATTTTTTGCTCTAAGGAAAAATACAGCTTTTATTGAAATAAAATATCTCGTTTGAATTTATTTGCACACATGACATAAAAATACTGAAAAGTTGAAAAAAATCGATTAAAACTTTTCAAATGCTATATAGTAGTGATTACTGGTTGTTTTCAAATGAACTACTTTGCTAGATATTTAGTGTCACTCACTGAAGAGGCATACAAATAATTTTACTGATAAGATAAATTATGGTCGGGATGCTTAAAAGACTTTGCTCAATTTAACAACTTTATTCTCTATAGAATAAAATAGAAGGTGTTAGGAAAACAGGCTAAATATTTAGAGAAAAAATTAAACTTGCTTCCTATTTTTTCATTCTTTGGCAGAAATCAGTTTTGTATAACTTAAAAATATACATATAGAAACAAAACCATAATTGAAAGAGAAACTTAAAAAAAAAATCAGTGATTAGGATAAGACTTTCTAAGCAAAAATTAGTGCCAAATTGTCCACAGGAATGTAACTGGTTATATTACATACATATTTATCGTCTTCTGTGCCTATACAATGTTTTCTTCAATTGAGATAATTAATTTTTTAAAAATCAGCATTTCCACTGCTATGAATTGAACATACAAGTAAACAGGTACATATTGATGCATACTGAAAACCTGTTTTTAATAGAAAATTATGAAAAAATTTTTATTATAATTAAATGCCAAATGAAATTTTTAAATAACCCAAAAGAACAAAAATGTAGTCCAAATTTTGTTTGACACAACTGATAAATAACATCTCTCTTTGGTTTTCTAAAATATGATAGAATGAGTAATAAACAGGAAGAGAATATTATCATTTCTGTAACACCCTCATATTAAGTGAAAATAAGCTAGTATTACCACTTACAGAAGAAAAGAGATCTTAACCTTAAAAATTATTATCTTTTTCTTTTTTTTCTAGGCATGTATAAAAGTGGAGCAGCCCTACAAGTGTGTCATCTTTTTGCATTACACAACATGAGAAAATGCATTCATAGCAGAATGAAATATATTTACTTTGATCTTGTGACACTGAAAAAGGGCCAAGATGGACGTAAGTTCCCATTTATCATATATTTACGATAAAGGCATTAATCAAGATAACACCATGTCTCCTGTAGGGAAATCTATGGATCAGGAAACATACGGAAACAGTTTCAGAGGAGTACATATTTTCTTGAGATCCTCTGCATTCAAAATCAAAACACCTCCTGTTTAGTACACCTCGTATATTTCCAACCAACATCTCCATTTGTGTTTCCCAGAACTGCAGTTAAGATGATATATTAGCCTTTGTGGGATGATGCATAAGAGCACCCCATGAAATACTCTGGCAGCAGTGGACCGTCTAATACAGTGTGGGGAATCTTAACATCTACCCCTGGGGAGAAAGTCAACTCCAGCCTCTGCAAACTGCTTGCAATTTTGGCAACTTAAAAAATGATGATTTTACTTAGCAAATGGCACTTATTTGAGGTTCTTGTAAGGGTGGTCAGAATTGGGATCCATTGCTCATCTGAATGACCAGACTTAGTCATATAAATAACATCCCAGAAAAATTCTACACCTACACATCAATATTCATAGCTTATAAGCAGCTCAAAGATGTTCCTCACAAAATCAAAATATTATAGGTTCTCCAGTTCCATGAGTGCATCATCATTAGCTTCTCAGTTGAGTTGTTGGTATATTCATTTATTTTCTCTTTCTTTTCTTTATTTTTTTTTTTGTTGTTTTTTCGGTTTTGTTTTGCTTTGCTTTGTTTTGTTTTTTTTTAGACAGGGTCTCACTCTGTAACACAGGCAGCAGTATAGTGGCACTATCATAGCTCACTGCAGCCTCATGCCTCACCCTCCTGGACTCAAGTGATCCTCTCATCTCAACCTTCCGAGTGGCTGAGACTACAGGCATGTGCCACCACACCTGGCTAACTTTTTTAATGTGTTGTAGAGACTGAGTCTCACTATGTTGCCCAGGCTGGTCCTGAACTACTGGACTCAAAAAATCCTCCCACCTCAGTCTCCCCAAGTGCTGACATTACAGGCATAAACCACCAAACCTGGCCTAACATTTCCATTTAACATTTTATTGAACATTTTAGCCAATACAATAAGGTAAAAAAAAAAACAAAGTAATCAGAGATTTCAAAGGAAGAACAAAAACTGTCTTGACTCACACTCAATATTATTAGAAACTACACAATGAAAGAGTTAGGTTGATCACCATCTAACCAATCCTAACATTATAAGAAGCAAGACAACCAGAAATTGTGTCTCTGTATATATGACACAATACAAAGCAAGACAGCATCATCTATTAAGTATTCTTGCCAATAATAATAAAGTTGAATCTAATTATACCTCCAGATCAGCATTGTCTAACAATATGTTCTATGACGATGGAAATGGTCTGTATGGAGTACTTGAATTGTGACTAGTGCAACTAAAAAATTGAATTTTTAATTGTATTTAAATCCAACTACTTTAAATTTAAATATCCAATAGTAGTTACTAACTCAGCTAGTACTGGACAAAGCACAGCTCTAGAGCTACCTTCCATTCACAGAAATGCAAAGGATAAAGGAAGAAATGGCACTAAAAAAAAAAAAAAAAAACAAGTTATAGCCTGATGTGGTGTCTCATGCCTGTAATCCAAGTACTTTGGGAGGCAGGAGGACACTTCAGGCCAGGAATTTGAGACCAGCCAGGGCAACAGTGAGACCCCTGTCTTTACAAAAAAATAAAAATAAAAAAATAGCTAAGCATGGTAGCACACGCCTGTAGTCCCAGCTATTCGGGAGGCTGAGGCAGGAGGATCATTTGAGCCCAGGAGTTTGAGGCTGCAGGGAGCTATGTTCATGCCACTGCACTTCAGCCTGAACAACAGAGTGAGACCCTGTCATTGTATTAGGCATTATAAGTTATCTAGAGATGACTTAAAGTATAGAAAAGAATGTACATAGGTTATATGCAAATACTACAACATTTTATATAAAGGTCTTGAGCATCTGTGGATTTTGGTATTCACAGGTAACCAATTCTCCACTGGATAGCAAGGGACGACTGTATATAACAAAATGTGCCAATGTTCAGAAGATCTGCACAACCCAGTGAACCAAAATTTTCCAAATGACCAATACACGATGTTACAAAATCATACATAAGCAAAAGATCCATTCAGTTTTTAGCAGAGTACAAGAATTTCACTAATATGGCTTTCGATTCTACATCACAACAAACTTTTTGGAAAATACCACTTGTCAAATGTTGGTGTAGTAGCAAAGAAAAATATTCCCAATTATTTAAAAAAGTTATTAAAATACTATTCTCAGCTGGACGCAGTGGCTCACACCTGTAATCCCAGCACTTTGGGAGGCAGAGGCAAGAGGATTGCTTGAGTTCCTGAGTTTAAGAGTTCAAGACTAGCCTAGGCAACTTGACAAGACCTTGTCTCTACAATAAATCAAAAAATTAGCCAGTCGTGGTGGTCCATGCCTGTGGCTCTGCTACTTGGAAGGCTGAGGCAGAAGGATCCTGAGCCCAGCAGGTCGATGCTGTGGTTGGTGGCCATGATTGAGCCATTGCACTCCTGCCTGGGTGACAGAGCAAGACTCCTACTCAAAATACATACATATATACATACATAGTATTTTCTCCCTTTTCCAAACGCAGAGCTATATGAGACTGAATTTTCTTCATATACTCAACCAAGACAATATCCAGCAATTGGTTAAACGCAGAAGCAGCTAAGAACCCAGCTATCTTATTTTGCTCAACATTAAAGAGATTTGTAAAACCATAAAACGATGCCACTCAATTTTTTTTTTTAATATAATTTGATGTGTATAAATATATTTTACTCATGCTAATAGGCACTGGGTTATTTTTCAATAAATTATATAGTGCTCTAAAACTTCTCTAACATATAAAAAGATGTAACACATATAAATACAAGCACATTGAAGTCCTCAATAATTTTTAAGACTGTAAATAAGTTCTAAGACCAATAATTTTGAGAATTAGACTACTTTATTGCAAGACTACGTAAGGCAAGATAGGATCTCCAATAATTTGAGGTGAAATATTTGGTTATGTCTCAAATATACAAGGGATGTGAAAAGGAAACAGCCATATATTCACTTACCCAGCTATAAGAGTCAAAAACTATTCACTGGAGCTAGATACTAACAATTTTTGACATTACATCAGTCCTTTTCTTCTCTCTATATATATGCATATATATAGATGTTTTTCTAAAAGCTAGCCTTCTTTAGAGAGAACAATTGAATTTCATGCTAGAATTCAACCAAATTGAAGATAAGTTGTCCTCAAAGCACAAGCAACAAAGAATCCCTTTTTTCCTACTGACCTTGAGTTCCTAGTACTTTAGTGTTAATATTTGAAATGTAATGTATTTTTTTACTTAAGCAGCTTGCTTTCTAAATGCAGCTTTCTTATAAACATTCCACCACACTAAAATCTAGCATCAACAAATGTGTACTATTCAATCCTACTAATGAAAAATACAACTGAAACAATTTTATGCTTCTCACTTACTACAAGGGCAAAAAAATAATAATAACTTTAAGAAGAGTTTCATATTGGTGAAAGCACAAGAAAAACCAATAATCTTTACATGCGAAAGTGGAAATAAAAGTGGTATAATCTTTTTTGAAGTCACAAGTATTTAAAGCCCTCTCACCCACAACTCTCTATCACATCATTTACGTAATTTATTTCCTTCCTAGTACTCACTCTTAAATTTAAAAAAGGAACAGTACAGCCAACCTCATCTGATTCACTATCTCAGCCTTGGGGAAGGCCAGATCCCAAGTGCCAGTTAACAAAACTTTCCAAGTCACTCTGGCCATTCAGGACACTGTGAGCCAGTGCAGGTCCACAGCACAGGGCTGCCACATCTGGCAACTGAGAAACTCACCATACCAAGGCTATATATGAGGTCTGACAATTAAGTTCACAGACTTGCCTCCATGTGCTTACATTGGTAGCCCTGTACAGGCAACTTGGTAAGGTTTCATAATCTTGGTATATCAGTGTCTTATAGCTGTGTTCATGTCAACATGAGACATTGTCTTGCTGAGCACCATTCATTATTGTTTGTGCGTGTTTTTGTGTGCCATTCCAAGAATATTGGGGTTTGAATTAGAGCAACAAACAAACAATAAATTTCTTGTTAAACTTGGCAAGAGTGGAAGTGAAATCAGGTACATGTTAGTCCAAGTTTATGGGGATAATGCCATGAAGAAAATGGCAGCGCACAAATGGACTGTTTTTCTGGGGGAAGAGAAAGCATCATCAAAGCCAGTAACAAGCAGAAACTGATAAAAACATGGCAAAAATTGGAAAAATTGTATGTCAAAATCATCAGCTGACTGCAAGAACCATAGCAGACCAAATAAACATTGATAGAGAAACAGGAAAATCTTAACTAAAAATCTTGGCTTGAGAATGTATGCAAAAATGGTCTCAAAGGAGCTCTTGTATCACAACAATGCACCAGCTCACACAGCACTGTGTATAAGGGAGTTTTTAGCCAATAAACTAGTAACTGTATTGGAACACCCTCCCTATTCACCTGATCTGGCCCCCAATGACTTTTTTATTTATCCACAGATAAAGGAAATATTGAAGGGAAGACATTTTGATGACATTCAGGAGATCAAGGGTAACACGACGACAGCTCTGATGGCCATTCCAAAAAAAGTTCCAAAATTGCTTTGACGTGTGGACTAGGCACTGGCATCAGTGCATAGCTTCCCAAGGGGAGTACTTTGAAGATGACCACGGTGATATTCAGCAAAAAGGTATGTAGCGTTTTCCTAGGATGTGTTCGCAAACTTAATTGTTAGACTACATATAATCAAGGAAACCCTACAGTGCCTACATCGGCCCCCTGCCAGCTTCAAATAAGAAGAAATCATCTACTCAAATGAGAAGAAATCAGAAAAACAATTCTGACAATAAGAGAAAGCAGAGTTCTCCAACATCCCCAAAAGACCACACACCAACTCTTCAGCAATGAACCCTAACCAAAATGAAATTGTTGAAATTCCATACACAGAATTAAAAAAGTTGATGATAAAATTGGTCAATGAACTTTAGGAGAAAATTGAAAACATAAATAAATTTTAAAAACTATTCAGGACATGCATGAAAAATTCTCCAAAGATGCAAACACCTTAAAAAAAAAAAAAAAAAACAAAGCTGGTCAGATGTGGTGGTTCAAAGTGCTGTAATCCCAGCACTTTGCTGGGAGGACGTGGGTTTGAGACCAGCCCAGGCAACATGGTGAGACCTCATCTCTATAATAAATTTAAAAAATTTAGTCAGGTGTGATACCGCACGCCTGGAGTTCTGGCTACTTGGAAGGCTGAGACGGAAGGATCATCGGAGCCCAGCAGGTCAACACCGTGAGCATGCCACTGCACTCCAGCCTGGGTGACGGAGTGAGACTCCAACTCAAAAAAAGAAAAAAAAAACCAAGCTGAAATTCTGGAAAGAAAAGAAGCATTTAGGGAAGTACAAAATGCAGTGGAAAGTTTTAACTGTAGACAAGTAGAACAAGCAAAAGAAAGGATCTCAGAACTTGAAGGCTTTTGAATTAACCTAATCAGACAACAATAAAGAAAAAAGAATCAAGAGAATGGAACAAAATCTCTAAGAAATGTGGGATTATGTAAAATATCCAAACCTAGGAACAATAGGTACTCCTCCTAAGGAAGAAGAGAAAGCAACAAGTTTGGAAAACCTATCTGAAGGAATAATGAAGGAAAGCTTCCCTGGCCTTGCCAGAAGACCTAAACAACTAGATACAAGAAGTCCAAAGAACCCCCAGAAGACTCATTGCAAAAAGGCATATAATCATCCAGCTATACAAAGATAATGTGAAGGAAAGAATTATAAGAGAAGTGAGACAAAAGCATCAAATAACTTACAAAGGTAAACTAACAGCAGACTTCTCAGAGGAAACCCTACAAGCCAAAAGGGAGTGGGGTCCCATCTTCAATCTCCTCAAACAGAAAAACTGTCAGCCAAGGATTTTGTATCCTGTAAAACTAAGCTTCATAAATGAAAGACAAATTATGTCCTTCTCAGACAAGCAAACACCGAGGGAAACTGTCACCACTAGACTGGCTCCACATGAAATATTCAAAGAAGTCCTAAATACTGAAACAAAGGTCAAAATACACCAGTAGAAAAACATTGGAAATCATAAAGTTCACAGGCTTTACAGAACACCAACACAACAGAGAAAATAAATAAACAAAGCAACCAGATAACAACCAGTGTGACAAACAGAATAGTGCCTTACATATCATTATTATCCCTGAACATAAATGGTCTCAATGTCCAGCTAAAAAGATACAGACTGGCAGGATGGATAAAAAAATACTACCCAAATATCTGCTGCCTTCAAGCAACCCATTTAACTCACAAAGACTCCTACAGACTCAAGGTAAAGGAGTGGAGAAAAATATTCCACTCAAATGGAAACCAAAAACAAGCAGGAATAGTCATTTTCATAACAAATAAAATAGACTTTAAATTGACTACAGGAAAAAAAAATAAAAAAAGACAAAGATGGCTATTATATAATGATAAAGGGATCAATCCAACAAGGAGATATAACAATTTTAAATATATATGTGCCTAACACCAGAGCCCCAGCTTTATAAAACAAATTTTACTAGATCTCAATAAAAGAGATATACAGCAATACAATAAGAGTGGGAGACTCCACTGACAGCAACAGACAAATCATCAAGTCAGAAAATCAACAAAGAAACACTGGAGTTAAACAGAACTCCAGAGGAAATGGAAACAGTAGACATCGACAGAACAGTCCATCCCAAAACTACAGAATACACATTTTTCTCATTAGCATATGAAACATTCTCCAAGATAGACCAAATGAAAGGCCATAAGGCAAGTCTCAATGAATTCAAAAAAATCAAAATCATATCAAGCACCATCTAAGACCAAGAGGTTAACTCCAAGAACTCACGAAATCAAAGATATGGAAGTTAAACAATTTACTCCTGAATAATTCTTGAGTCAACAATGAAATCAAGATGGAAATTTAAAAATTCCTTGAAACAAATGACAAAAATGAAACAAGTTATCAAAACCTTGGGACACAGTCAAAGCTGTGTCAGAGGAAAATTTATAGCGCTTAAGACCTACATTAATAATACAAAGATTACATTTTGACAACCTAACATCCCATCTCAAGAACTAGAAAAACATGAATAAGCCAAACCCAAAGCTAGCAGAAAAGAAATAATGAAGAATGGCAGGGCACTCACACCTGTTACTCCAGCACTTTGGGAGGCCAAGATGAGAGGATTGCCTGAGTCCGCAGGTTTGAGATCAGCCTGGGCAACCTGGCAAGACCTCGTCTCTACAATAAATTAAAAAATTAGCCAGGCATGGTGGTGCATGCCTGTAGTTCCAGCTACCTGGAAGGCTGAGGCAGCAAGATCGCCTGAGCCTAGCAGGTCGAGGCTGCAGTGTCCAGGAGTTTGCCACTGCCCTCCAGCCTGGGTGACAGAGTAAGACTCCAACTCATAAAAAAGAAAGAAGAAATAATGAAGATCAGAGCAGAACTAAGTGAAATTGAATTTTAAAAATTACAAAGGATCAATGACACAAAAAGTTGGGTCTTTGAAAAGTTAAACAAAATTTACAGACCACTAGGTAGATTAATCAGGAAATTAAAGGACTCAAATTAGCCCAGAAATAAAACAGGAGACATTACAACTGACATGACAGAAATTCAAAAGATCATCTAAGACTATTATGAACACTTTTATGCAAACAAACTAGACAATCTAGAGGAAATGGATAATTCTTGGAAATACACCCCCACAACCTTCAGTCAAGAAGAAATAGAAACCCTGAACAGACCAATACCGAGTAGCAAGATTAAAACAGTAATTAGAAGTCTCCCAACAAAAATAGCTCAGGACCTGATAGATGCACCGGTAAATTCTACCAGACATTCAAAAAAGAACTGATACCAATTTTACTGAAGCTATTCCACAGGATTGAAGAGAAGAAGGGAATTCTCCCCTATCTCATTGCACGAGGTCAGTATCATTCTGATACCAAAACCAAGAAAAAGAAAACTACAGACCAATATATCCCTCATGAACATAGTCACAAAAATCCTCAACAAAATATTAGCAATCTGAATTCAACAGTACATAAAAAATTAATTAAAAATAAATAAATAAAAAGAATTAAAAACCTTTCTTAAACATGAATTATCTGCCTCATTTCCAACAGAGGCTTCATAATAGCAAAAGACTTGTTTATGAGTGTATTCTTAGCCTAGGACAAAGTGTTAAATTTAATGAATAGCTAATAGTCACAGCAGTATTGTTATTATTATTTTTTGAGTTGGAGTCTCACTCTGTCGCCCAGGCTGGAGTGCAGTGGCATGCTCATGGCTACCCCAGCGTCAATCTGCTGGGCACCGACAATCCTTCCGCCTCAGCCTTCCAAGTAGCCGGAACTACAGACACACACTACTGTGTCCAACTAATTTTTTATTTTATTGTAGAGATGAGGTCTCGCCAAGTTGCCCAGGCTGGTCTCAAACTTACAGGCTCAGGCAATCCACTCACCTTGGCCTCCCAAAGTGCTGGGATTACAGGCTGAGCCACTGAGCCCAGCCTATTCCACATTTTTTCAAAAATGATAAAGCAAAAATCTAGATTAGGAAGTAAAAAAGAAGAGCTGTTTGATAAAAATGCCAATAAGGAGGGAAAAAAGCCTAATTTCATGTAAGCATTCTACTGATCTTAGGCCAGGGATGGGGAAACTTGTTCTAGTAAGGGACAGCAAGGGACCACAGAGAAAATATTTTAAGTCTTAGGGACCACCATATAGTCTGTGTCACAACTACCCAACTCTGTCACTGTAAGGCAAAAGTAGCCATAGACAATATGTAAATAAATGGATGTGGCTGTGTTCTAATAAATCCTTATTTATGGATACATATGGAAACAAAAGTGTAAATTTCAAGTAACTTGCATGTATCAAAACATTCATTTAAAAAAAATTTTTTTTTATATTCAATATTTTTATTATGATATTGTGGGGTACAGTTAAGGGTTAGGTATACAAATATGCTTCATTCAGGCACCCTTGATGATAACAGGTGTCTCCCCATCCCCAGACAGATATTTACTACCATTAATCCCATCACCCTACCCCTACCCCCGCCATAGTTTCCCACCACTGTCAGTCATTTTCTTATGGTAATACGTTGGATGATCAAGGTCTACTATAAGAGAGAACGTGATACTCAGTTCTTTGTTTCTGTGAGAGGTCACTTAGTATTATAGACTCTAGTTTCATCCAGGTTGCTGCGAAATTCATGATTTTGTTCTTTTTTATGGCTGCGTAGTATTCCATTTAAAAAATGTAAAAATCATTTTCCGCTCACAGGTCACACAAAACAAGCAGTGAGCCAAATATGGCTAATTGATCATAGTTTGCTGACTCCAGTCTTATACAAATTATGCTCAAGACTAGGTGTATTTTAATTATTTTACTACTTTAAATTGTTAAACAGGAACTAATATATCCATATTTTATTCCAATCTCTCTATCAGCAACAGAGGCAAGTTTTCAACAGAGCTGCCAGACTTTTAAAAATTGTACATTCTTTAATCCAGTCTATATAAGAAAATTCAATCTAAGCAAAAGTATACCAGAACACTTGACAGTCTGTCACTGTACTTAGACAAATAGAACTAATGTCAGAAAAACCTTGGCCTTAACCCGCAGCACTCCATTTCTTTGGTTTATTTCCATGACAAAGAGGGGTGGCCATCTATTCAATCTCAAGTCCTAGGATGTCAAAGCCATTACTGTTTACTTGACTGAAAAAGTATATGATCTACCTTTAATCTACAGACTAAAATAATAAACTCCTTTAGGCAATATAATCTTTAAAGCCTCTGATAACCAAATCTCATCAACAGGTCCCAATATATAACATAAGTTGTCTAAAGAATTCCATATCCATTCATTCATTTAACAACCATTCAGTCAATATAGGTTATTAGAAAGCTTTTTTTTTTTTAAATTTAAAAAAATATTTTTTAAGAGAGACATAGTCTTGCTATGTTGCCCAGGCTGACTTCAAACTCCTTGGCACAAGTGATCCACGCACCTCAGCCTCCCAAAGTGCCTGGGTAATAAGCATGAACCACCACGCCTAGTAGAAAGCCTGCAATTTGACGTACAGCTTTGGTCCCTCATACAGTCATATTTTTTGAAATTTTTTTTTAATCTTAAAGATGTGGGGTACAATTCAGAATTTGGTATACAAGTGGTCGCTATACAGATAAAGTTTGGGCATCCCATTTTTTGGATTTCATTTCAGCATTTTACCTATAGTTGCCCAAAGAGTATTATCAGAAATTACTACACAAAACTCAACATGGTATTTACTACAAAAAAAGACTGCAGAGGTTTTTACCTAGAATATACATCATCTCTTTTATAAGAACCCTTGGGAAAAATTTCTCATGCAAGGTCATCAAGAAATGCTTTTCTCAAGAGATGTGTGTGCCTTTTACCTTAGAGAAACTACATATATCATAATCCTGTACAAAATTCTCATATCATAATCCTGTACAAAATTCTCTTCTATTTGGCTGTAGGAAGCAAAACATTCACAGTCCACCTAGGTCAACAGTTAAAGAACTTAAGGCATGCATTTGTATGTACTTCTATAATCAGCTTCAGATTACTAAATATTTTTACCAAATGTTTTCTTTTCAAAAAAATCCTAACAAATTGTGTTTCTGTAAGCTACCTCAAATAAAGTGGGATATAAGTATTCAGCTGCATTAAAAAAAAAAAACAAGATCACACACAGGTATCAATTGGGAAAAAAAATCTACCTCAAACAACTGCAATTTGTTCTTTGTGTGGCTTCAACAAAATTCCAGGATGCCACTTTATCAGCTGTCTCTTCTTCACACAGACCACCTGATGAAGCAGAATACTTCCTCCTACGATTTGAAATTATAAAATTCTTTAGAATTTATATTTCAATTAAACCTGAATTTAGCATTAAAATTAATTTTAAAAATCCATTTTTTTTTTAGTCAGAGTCTCACTCTGTCACCCAGGTTGGAGTGCAGTGGCATGCTCACGGCCACCAAAGCCTTGATTTCCTGGGCTCAGGTGATCCTTCTATCTCAGCCTTCCAAGTAGCTGGAACTACAGGCGCACACCACCACACCCGGCTAATTTTTTGGTTTATGGTAGAGACGAGGTCTCACCAAGTTGCCCAGCACTCCCAAAGTGCTGTGATTACAGGCGTGAGCCACCACACCCGGCCAAGATCAATTTTTTAAACTAAGGAAGTCATACAAATGACTGTTTATACTTTAAATATCTAGTTACAAGTAATTAACAACATGCAAATTTGAACTTGAAAATACATACTTCTTCTGTGCTCTGTTCATATTGCATTCTTGCCAAACTCTATCCACCACATGATTTGCTAATTTTCTGGGTATTTTCCCGCCATGGTGGCTAGTACTATCAGAGTTGAAGCCATCAGATACTGAAGAAAATTTGACCCACTTCTGGGCAGACTGAGGATCAACTGAAAACAAACAAAAAGAATAAGCTATAGAATAAAGGTAAGTTCAAAGTAAAATTATTTGGAATTTTTATTAATCTGTAATACATCTTGCTCCAGCTATCTGGTAAGCATATTTATATTTTGAGGCAAAAAGTGTGTTACTTTAAATACAGACAGTAAAAAAACTAAAACAAGGGATACAAACTGGATAGTAGTGTATCAATGTTGATTTCCTGACTGGGAGGATCAAATAATAGCTGTATAGGAAAATGTCCTTAATTTTGGTAAATACAATGAGTACATAGAAGTGATGGGCCATCAAGTTTGTAGCTTGTTCTCAAATGGTTCAGAAAAAGACCAATGATAATTAATGTATACATATAGAGAGGGTGATGGAGCAAACATTAACAGTTTAGAAATCTGGATGAGAAAATTATTTGTACCAGCAACTTCTCAAGAAGTTTTAAATTATTTCAAAATAAAATGTTTTTTAAATGCTTATTCAAAATACCAGATTTATCAACAGAACTGATGGAAAAAATTAGTACAATACCCGTCTGGACTTCCTCAGGAGATGTAGGTGGTGTAAGAGTAACTGAAGACATAGCAGGATCTCTTGTGGAAGCAGGCACTTGGTGGACACCCACACAAGAAGATGAACAGTGAGAGGATCCCACAGAACTAGGAGTAGGAATGTCTGACTGAGAGACTAGAACAAAGCATGCTGGGTAGATCATTCGGACACCAGCTAAATGAAAGAAAAAAGGACAAGAAGATCAATCACTGCCATGTGACCACAGTGGAATTAGTTTCACTCAAAAGTACTATAATGAAAAAGTAAATATAGTATTATAATGTGTAAATAAAAATATATTTTTGAAAATACCCTTTTGGCATAAGGGTATTTTTTTAAGAAGAAACCACAATAAAACTGTTAGTTGTGGTTATCTTTGGTGAGAGAGACTTAGAAGAAAGCAGATTTCTTTTCATTTTTAGGTTTTCTATGGATATGCATGGTTTTTAAAACTTTATTTGCACATTTAACAAACAATAATGTGAATTACTTTTTTTTTTAATCTGGGCATGAGAATTATGGGCCATTTCCTATTTTCTTCTCTATATGTCTTTATTTTAAAAGACTTACAAATGTTTGTATTTTGCTTCTGTTTTGTCACAACTGCTCTAGTTTAATGTTTATTAAAATTAAACATTGGTGATGTTTTTATTTTTTTAATTTTTTTGAGTTGGAGTCTCACTCTGTCACCCAGGCTGGAGTGCAGTGGCACACTCACAGACACCCCAGCGTTGACCTGCTAGCCTCTGGCGATCCTTCCATCTCAGCCTTCCAAGTAGCCGGAACTACAGGTGCGTGCGTGCTACCATGCCCGGATAATTTTTGATTTATGGTAGAGACGAGGTCTTGCCAAGTTGCCCGGCTGGTCTTGAACCCGCAGGCTCAGGCAATCCACACACCTCAGCCTACCAAAGTGCTGGGATTACAGGCTGAGCCACCAAGACTGGCCGTTCTTATTTTTTTTAAAAAACAAATGAGGCAATCTTTACATATAACATTACCATTAGATTCCATTAAATACATTATTGTAGATTCTAATTCCAATTTTCTGCTAAATTATACATTCCCCATGTCTCTCTAAAGCAGAGTATATGTTTTCATCCAATTGTCAGGCTTGGCTATGTGACTTGTTCTGGAACAGATGTACATGTGATATATGCCATCCTAATAGAAACTTTAAAAGTCAGTGCAGCCTTTCTTACTTCTTTTTGTAAGAGATTAACGTGTCCCAGATATGGTTACCTTGTTAACCTGGGTCCCTGAATAGGAAGACATAGAATACAGTCAATCTGAAAAAAAGATGATCTGGGCAGAGCACATGAAAGTCACAAGTTCCTTAAATACATTTTCTGCCTTTTAAATTATTGGAAGTGATAGTTTTATCAAATGTTAAAAAATTACATAATATAGGTTGTCAACTTTCCAGCCTCCAAATATTACTTCATTCACAATTATTCTTGACCTACCCTTAGCATGCTTCCCTCAGATGGGATTATATTTCCCTGCCCCAATTACTTTGGCTTGGCCACTTAGCTAATTTTGTCTAATGCTATGTGAGCAGATGTAACATATACCACATCATAGCAGAAGCTTTAAATACACTTACATGGTTAGGCTCAGTCCCTATTATTCTTCTGTTCTCATAAGAACAGCATGTCCCAGATACTGGGTACTCCTTTAACCTACATTACAGAATGAGAAGACACACAGAGCCAAACCACAGCCAAGCTGCAGTCCTTAAGTAATGTGAGCAGGAAATAAGCAAGAAATAAATGTCTAGCATTGAAAGCCACTGAGGTATTAGAATAGTTTATTATTCAGCAAAATCTAAATAATACATATATGTATTTTCCCCTTAGGAATAATACTCAGAATCCATACCAACAAGAACTTCTACTGCAGCTAAAGAATCATCTTCCCAATCCATATCTTCCTGCTTTTCTTCAGACATTTCCTTCAAGCAACACGAGATAGGATAGAACTGTTTCCATTCACCAATCAATTTTTTTGTAGCTGAATCAGACATCTTGAATGCCTGTCCTGTGAGAGTGCCATTTAGTCCAAATGGGCTTAAGATAACTAGAAACCCAAAGCAGGCATCAAGTAAGTAACTAAGGACTGTTACACTAATAAGATTACAATGAACAGTGTGGCAAGTAATTATGCAATTCTAAAAAAGAAAAGGAAACTCATAACAATCATTCCAGAGAAAATCAATTTATTATACTTCATTATTGTGAAGATAAAGCACAACACTGAGTTTATTATAAAAACTGCTAAAAAATTTGTCTATTCAAATTCTCAGAATTTCAAGTAAATTGGGGATATTTGTGTATCCTTCAATTTACTTGACTTCCACTAAGGAAAGGCAATTTGAGAGAGAAACAATGCGGATATATAAATCTAAACATTTATAATGTGCTGCCCACATAAATTTTCAAAAACACACACTAGGTTTAAAATTAAAATAAGAACACACTTCTAGTCCTTAAAAACAAATCAACAATCTTATTCAATATTTCCTCTGGAATTCAACCATTTTAAAAATATAAATAATATAAAAAGCTTTGTATAGCTATGTTAAACATGACTTTTAGGACCTAACATACAAGATGACCTTGAAAAATATTAACACATATAATTGCAATACGCTACTTAAAAGAACACTTTCTCCCACATAGTCTAAAGGTGGAATCTGAAATAAAGGGAAAAACAAGAACACTGCCAATTATGTGATCATTCACGTTTAAGAATTTTTTTTGGTAATATCTGTATTCAAAAACATATTTGTTGACATCATACTCTAATGGGGGACAAAAAGCAAACTACATAAAAAATCATCATTAGATCAGGGGAAATCTCATCAATTCCAAAATGTAAAATTACCAACCTCAATAAGGATCTTCTTGAAATAACAAAAGATCAAATAACTAAGACAATAACATAATCTACCTTGAAATGGGCTATTAGACTGTTGTGCAAGGGTGATATGCTCTTCACTGAGAAGATATACAGGTTGATGTTGGTTAATTTCCACACTGGTACAAACATTACTGTCTCCATGCAAGAAAAAGGTGAAAGAGCAGGACAGATGTTCACTAATAAAGAAGAAAAGGTTATATTTTAGTGATGATTAAGCAAAAAAATAAGTTAACTTATTTTTCTTGAGTAGTTATGCCACAAAAATGAATACTGTATTTAGCCCAGAAATTTTACTTTATCATCTGAAGAAAAAAGGACATGAACAAAGATTTAGCTATAAGAAATGTTCTTCACAACACTGCTTATGATAAGAAAAAGGCTGCAAATAGAGGAACCGGTTAAACAAGTTAGGTACACCTACACATACAATTATTATATAGCCACAAAAATAAGATGGAAGAGTAGGTTTAATGGAAAGGGGTAGGATACCAAAACAGTATGATCTCAATTTTTTTTTTCTTTTTTAAGTGACGGGGTCTTGCTGTGTTGCCCAGGCTGGCCTTGAACTCCTGGGCTCAACAGATCCTTTCACCTCAGCCTCCCAAGTAGCTGGGACTACAGGCATATATGCCACTGTGCCGGCTCTCAATTTTTTTTTTTAATAAAAAAAAAAGAGCCTTCATTGGTTTAAAAAAGTCTAGATGGGCAATAGAATTAATGGTAAAAATTTTTTATGTTTGCTTATTTTCCCTTCCCTACATAAGAAACTAAATGCAAATACAATTTATTATTTCTGAAATTGGGCTATATAATCAATCATTTAATGTAATCCACTCACAACCAATTAAGTTATTTAAAGCAATAATGAGTCTCACCACTGAAGGCACCCCAGATATATATATACAAAATTATATATCTCATGAAATCTAAGTATGGTTAAGTACACAGGTTGGAAAATAATGTTCCCAAGGAAGCAGATATATCCTTAAGATACAATTTGGAAAGATCAAGTGACCCAGAAGGGAATGAGACTATACACTAAGAAGAATCCATTTTTTTCTTATTCCTTTCCCACACATTTATCTTAAGAATTCATCTTCAAGAACCAGTTCTTTATATTATGGTCATTAATCAACTCAAAATTTGTTGTATATATGAGGCCAAGCACAGCAATCCCAAAGCTTTGGGAGGCCAAGGTGGGAGGACTGCTTAAGGCTGCAGTGAGCTATGATTGCGCCACTGTACTCCAGTCTGAGTAACATAGCATGACCCTGCCTAAAACAAACAAACAAAAAAACCCACAACCTGTTGCATATATGCATAAGCCTTCTTGAATTTTTTCTGGACAAAATAGGGCACCATAAACTAAAATTAATTTACAGTAAAAGTAATGCTAGAGCTAACAGAAGTATATAACAGAAAACAGACGGTAGAAAAGAGGTGAAAAGTAATACAGAGCTGAGAGTTTCTTCATCTTATATATATGAAGGAGTCAACAGATAACATCTAAAGTTGATAGAACAAGAAATTAATTTAAATGTATTAATTCAAGTTATAAAAGTAACTGACAGAGGCTGGTCTGAAGGCTACAAGTTATCTCAATTGATAGTTCAGTCTTTGCCTTCCTTTCACCACTGCACTTGCCTAGTCTAAAAATTTTTAATAGAAATAAAATTTAAAATAAAAAAATAACAGTAACTGACAGAAAACCTAAAAATAATATAACTTTAAAAAAATTTTTATCTTCCATGGTAAGATATCAGTAGAAACAGTCTAAAGTTGATAAATCAAGGCCCAGAGGTAGTATAAGTATCTCTGCAATTACGGGAGTTAACTACCAGAAGAACTAAACAGAAAAGTTGTAAAACAAGATAACCTGGTTACTTCTAGGAATGGGACTCAGGAATCTGAGCAGCATCTCTGTTTTCTCATTTACAGTACCATTCTGCTCTGCTTGAATTGTATTTCTTTCTAAAAATGGTGAATTCTATATATTAATAAATTATTACATCTTTCCTTAGTCCAGTAATTTTTATTTTAGAAACTTTTTATTTAGGAATAATTTTAAATGTACAGAAAAGGTAACAAGATTGCATAGGAAATTCCCATATACTCTTCACCCAGTTTCCCCTAATGTTAATAAACATATTAGATGACCATGCTACATTTATCAAACAAGTCATTAAGGTTGATTCATTACTATTAACTAAACCCCAGTTTTTATTTGCATTTTCTACTTATGTCCTTTTTCTATTCCTGGATCCAATCCTAGACTCCATATTGCATTTAACCAACAGTTTTTTGTTTTTGTTTTTTTTTTGAGTTGGAGTCTCACTCTGTTGCCCAGACTGGAGTGCAGTGGCCGCTCCCGTTAACCACAGCCTCGACCTGCTGGGCTCCGGCGATCCTTCCGCCTCAGCCTTCCAAGTAGCTGGAACTACAGGCACGCGCTACCACGCCCTGCTAATTTTTTGATTTATTGTAGAGATGAGGTCTCACCAAGTAGCCCAGGCGGGTCTCGAACCCGCAGGCTCAGGCAATCCACTCACCTCAGCCTCCCAAGGTGCGGGATTACAGGCTGAGCCACCGAGCCCGGCTACCCAACAGTTTTTAATAGGAAAGAAAAACTTAAATTCAGCTTGTTTCTCCTCTGATTACAATTTTAGTCTTATAATAGCTATTGGCTAAGTCTATATAAAGACTCAGACAATTGGCTGTGGTTAAAATAGTATAAATCGCCGGTCGCAGCGGTTCATACCAGTAATCCCAGGACTTTGGGAGGGCAAGGTGAGAGAACAGCCTGAGCCCAGGGGTTGGACACCAGCCTGGGCAACTTGTCAAGACCTCACCTCTACAATTAAAAAAAAGAAAAAAAGGCTAGCCATGGTGGCTCAAGCCTGTAATATCAGCACTTTGGAAGGCCTAGGTGAGAGGACTGCCTGAGCCCATGGGTTTAAGAACAGCCTGGACAACTTGGGGAGACCTCATCTCTACAATAAATTTAAAAAATTAGCCTGGCATGGTAGTGCACACCTGTGGTTCCCGGCTGCTTGGAAGGCTGAGTCGGAAGGATCACCCGAGCCCAGCAAGTTGACACTGGGGTGGCCATGAGCATGCCACTGTACTCCAACCTGGGCAATGGAGTGAGACTGACTCAAAAAAAAAAAAAAAAAAATTAGCTGGGAGTGATGGTAGGAGGCTAATGGTTGGAAGGCTGATCATCACTTAAGCCCAGAAGATCAAGGATGCAGTGGCCGTAAGTGTGCCACTGCACTCCAGCCTGGGCGACAGAGTGAGACTGACTTAAAAAAAAAAAGAGAGATTTAAATCTAAAGTAATCACCAAATCAAGAGGAGTACAGAGATCATTAACTAATAACAAATTTGAGAACTGTCCACTAAGAAACAGACCATTTTCACTACTCTACTTAAAGAAGCCCAGCTTTACTATTCCTATCCAGCAGTCTTTTCCAACAACGGTAAGATATGTATAATGCAAAACACACAACAAAACCTTACCAAATACAAACATATTTCCAAATGCCCCAAACAAAAACAATAAAACTACACACATTAAAAAAACTCTGCATTAAACTCAGCATTATATTCAGATCTATATGCACTACATAGTAAGCCATCAAGAAAAAGCAAGAGTTAATCCTTTATTCAACAAACATTCTAGGCTAAGCATAAGGCATTGTGCTAGGCACACTGTACAGTTATGGTAAGTGCTACATACAGGATCCTATGAGAATGTCTTAATAAGATTAGATACTGAAAATAAAATTTTTAATTTCTAAGGAGAAAAGAATAGAACTTAGGTAAAAGCTATTCTGATGTCCTATGATGCCTTACACCAACCTACCCCCAGTAGCTATTATTTCTATGACCCCATCTCTGGTCTTCCTCAAATACTTCTCTCTCACACTGGCCTCCCTGCTGTTCCTTAAACACATCAAGCTTACTGTTCTTGACCTCAAACACTCTAAATTCACCATCTTTAGGTCTTTGTTTAAAAAGACACCTTCTAGGTAAGGATGACTTCACTGATAACCCTACTTTAAACTGCCCCCAATTCTGTTTCAGAGGATTTGTTTCAGCTAAAAAGATGATCACCTAACATATTACATAGTTCACTTATTTCTCATAGTCACCCCAGAATGTAAGCTCTGCTATTTGTCTCCTTTGTTCCATGTTACATTCCCAGCATATGCAGTTAAGTCCTTGGCACAAAGTGATGCCAACATAGTAGGTACACACTAAATACTGTATAAAGTCCAAATCTGAGCTTCTTCTTTCCAACCACATGTTCCTTTTCTTATCAAATCTATACCTATACAGTTGTCCAAGCTACAAAAATAATTCATCTACATTTTTCTTTTTTCCTTCACGCCTTACCTTAAATTAATTAATAATTCCTACTGATTCTAGTTCTTAAATATCTAGATTTATCAGTTCTATATGTCTTTTTAAGATTTGAATAACTGTTAAACTCTCTATCTCCTTGCCACAAACTGCTGCCAGTGGTCTTTCTAATAATTAACTATGATCATGTAACTGGAAAGCACCAAATCATTCAATAGTCCTCCAATGCCTTCAGGACTAAATCCAAACCATACAACCCTTTGCATTCTGAGACATCTCGTGGATCACCTACCAACAACTTGACTACACTTTTTTGCAAAATGAATCACTTCATATTAAATAGTATAGCGCTGGAACCAATTATTTTACTGTAATGATATTTGGCTTATAATGGAATTTTAGACATTGAGGAACTTATGACAAAAAAATAAAAATTTCATATATTTTTCTAACTTGTGGAAATATGTGAAAGTCACTAACATGCAGGTTCATTAACACATGTTGTGCAACAGGCATTTGTTTGACGTCTTCCACCATTGAGCAGACAATGCAGTCTCATTTTCTTCCTCCTACATTAATAATATGCAATATATTGTCCAATCTGTTGAAGATGATGTGGAAGGACACAATCATGATTCCTGAAAACCACTGATCAATTGATCAGAAGCTTGACAAATTTCAATGGGACATAGATTTTCTGTTTTTGTTTTTAATGCTTGGTACAGTACATAGGAGTAAATAATGCACATTTCTAGTCCCCAAAAGAGTAATTTCCTCTGCTATTTTCACAGAAAACAATACGTAGAAGCATATTAATCTGCACAATCCACACTACTCATATTTGCAATATAATTCAGAATCATTTCAGGCTTTTTGACTGATATAATATTTCTGCCACATAATGTCATTGTGGTACATTTCATTCCTGCATGATTCCAAGTGCTGAGAATTATAATGATCCTTTTGTCCTTCCACGCAAGAAGCATAAGATTATTTTTCCCATAAGCTTTTTGTTGTTGTTGTTGTTGTTGTCGTCAAAAACTTTGGCTTTCTGAGTTATGGTGGTATTCTCTTTCAGTTGACTTTGAACCAATAAGATGACATTTGCTGGGGCAATACTAGTGTAATATCTGTCTGTAAACATGTGGTATCCTGCTGCATTGGGAACTTTTTCTGACAACTTTCTATATAAATGCAATGGAATTCTGATGCTTATTGGAAGAGCAGGCCAAATGATGTTTTCAGATGTTATGCCACCACAGTACGGAAGTATTGAAAAAAGATACTTTGTTTTTCGAATCAGCTAGTGCATAAATACATATACCCTATTTGGTAGGCTTATTTGGAGTGTATGTTATGATATTCACCCTTTAAATTGAACAACAGATTCATCAACACAAATTGCCTGATTTGGTACAAAATACTGCAAAATATTTGAATCGACGTATTCCAAATAGTTATTGGCCTTTTGAATATAAGTTCTGATTGTCCCGTGAATCAATGCACATGTCTTCAAATGAAGCATCCAGAAGATTTGCATAAACTTTCTCTACTGAATATCTCTGAAAAGAAGAGCATTTTACTACTGAAAGCAGTTGACCAAGACTCTTGCAAATCTGGTACTTGACTTATTCCCCTATTTAGGATAACTGCAATAAAGTTAAAAATTCCTGTCGGTCAGCATCATGCCACTTATGCCATACCAGTTTGTGTAATAGCTGCTTTTTCCTTATTTTTTCATCCACAAAACGGTTTGATGTATAATACTATGCACTAATCCATTTGTAAAATACAGAGTAAAATAGCCAATTAGTCCTCTTATATTACTTGCTATTTGTGGTCCTGTTGTTTGAGGATGTACAACAAAATTTATTCTCTGTGGAGAATCACCTTTTTCTATAGCATTTTCCCATTCTTCACTTGATGATATGTTGTCTTCTACTTCTTCAAATACTTTCATCGCTATTACTTTCTATTATATTTGCCCACTTTCTTCTTGGTGGGATGATATCACTGTCGCTACTATTTTTTTCTTCCACATCAATGTTTATTTTTTTCTAACTTATCTGTATAAAAGTCTAAATCTAACTCATCTTCGCTGCTGCTTATAACTCTAACTTTTTTCAATTTGTCATTGTTCTGCAAACTACATAAATGGAAAAAAGATTTTCTAACTGTAAATTACAAAACCACAAAATGAAATTTATCAAAAGATTATTACCTTTCCAATTTTACTTTTCCTACTTAGTGCAGATAGATGTATTTGGTGCTGCTGGACATTTCAGTAAAATTTGCCTTCAACTTTGAAAGTCTCTTTCTTTTAAGGCTACGGTAACTTGCTTTTCAAGTTATGCCACATGATACAAAGGGTATACCCACAGCTGCCTTTCTTAAACAAACAACTTTATTGCTATCTTCTGTTACAAAGAAGTACCTGCACCACTGTGAAAGCACTTCACACACTCTCTTTCTACCCAGCTGATTTTTTTTAATGTATATCTCAATACATATTCCATCTCTTTATTTGCTATTTTGTGTAATTTGAATGAAAAACTTCAAGGAAACATACATTTTTGAAAAACTTGGGCTGGCATAAGCTTATCTTGTATAATCACCAGCAATCTCCTTATGTCCCCTCAGCGGGGACATCTGACTGGTTTGCTAGATTTATGATATCCCCTCAGAGGGGTATCTGAGAGGTTTGCTAGATTTGCAATGTCCCCTCAGAGGGGACATCCGAGTGCAAAGGAATAATAATACTTATAATAGCACTACTATTGTTTAACTCCTTGTCAGTTTGTAAGTTCCTTAATAAAAGGAATTATCTGTCTGTCTAAATATTGAGGCAAGGTCTCATTCCGTGGCGCAGGCTGGAGTGTAGTGGCACAATCACAGCTCACTATAACCTCAAATTCCTGGTCTCAAGTGATTCCCCTGAGTGAGTAGCTAGGGCTCCAGGTGTGTACCACAATGCCCAGCTTATTTTAATTTTTTTTTTTTTTAAAGAATCTTGCTACGTTGCCCAGGCTGGCCTCAAACAATGCTCCCACTTCTGCCTCACAAAGTGCTAGAATTTCAGGCATGAGCCACAGCACCCAACCAGGAATTTAAATTTTAATATCTGTGTAAGATTGAGTTATTGGGTCTAATTATTCATACCTCCCCTTCTTTTTTGAATTTAAAAAAGATTTAAGGCCAGACATTCCAGCCCTTTGGGAGCCCAAGGTGAGAGGACTGCTTGATCCCAGGAGTTCGAAACCAGCAAAGACAGTATAGTAAGACCTCACCTCTCAAAAAAAAAAAAAAAAAAAAAAGTGAGAGAGAGAAAATGCCTTCTTTAATAAAATGTAATGTAATACTTTTTTATACCCACTTTCCATATCTCCCCAGCCTCTGCTGACCACCATTCTACTTTCTGCTTCTATGAATTTGACTAGCTTAGTTGTGTCATATAAGTGGAAGCATACAGTATTTGTCTTTTTGTGATTGGCCAATTTCACTTAGTATAATGTTCCCTTCTGTGGGTGCCTTTTCACTTTGTTGAGTGTTCTTTAATGCATAAAAGTTCTTAAGTTTGATGTGGTCCTATTTGTCTATTTTCATTTTTCTTGCCTATGTTTTGGTCTCAATAGCAAAGAAATCATTACCACGTCCAATGTCATTAAACTTTTCCCCTACGTTCTTCTAGATTTATAGTTTTAGGTATTGCATTTAGGTCTTTAATCAACGTTTAGCTAATTTTTTTTATGGTGATATAAGAAAAGCGTCCAATTTCATATTCTTTTGCATGCTGACATCATTTTCCCAAAATCATTTGTTGAAGAGACTGTCCTTTCCCCATTGAGTGATCTTGCACTGTTGTCAAAAATCATTTGACCATATAAACAGGAGTTTATTTTGAGTATCTCTATTCTATTCCATTGGTCTATTTGTCTGTCTTCATGCCAGCACCACACTGTTTTTGTTTTGTTTGATTTTTGAATTGGGGTCCTACTCTCACCCAGACTGGAGGGCAGTGGCACGGTAACAGTTCACCTCAACTTCTTGGGCTTAACCAATTCTCCCTCCTCAGCCTTTCAAGAAGCTGCAAGTACAGGCACATTCCACCACGCCCAGATAATTTTTTTAAATTTTGTGTGGGAGACAAAGGCTCACCATGTTGCCCAGGCTGGTCTCGAACTCCTGTGGGTTCAAACAATCCACTAGCCTTGGCCTCCCAAAGTGCTGGGATTACAGGCGAGAGCCACCATGCCCAGCCCAACACACTGTTTTGATTACTACAGCTTGGTAATATGTTTTGTTCACCCCTCGCTTATCTAAGCTGTTTGGTGTAACTTTGCAGTTCCTCCTATTAGAGATCATACTTCTACAACCCTTGACTTTGGGCTTACTTTATGATTTACTTTTGCCAAGCAGAAGCTTGAAATATGCTTACGCAACTCAGCTTGCCCTCCAGTGCTCTTTCATCACCATGGTAAGACATGCTCTGGCTGGCCTACTGATCTAAAGAGGATGAGAAACATAGGGAATAGACCTCTACCCAACCTGTAATTTAAAGTATGGCCTAGATTGATAAAACTTCCTTCCACCACCACAAGTTGATCTGCAGAAACATTAATGAAAATATATAACGGCTATTTATAAGCCATTAAGTTTTGGGGATGGTTTGGTTACACAGCAATAGATGACAGAGAAACTGGTACCAAATATGATGTGCTGCCATAACAAAACCCTAAAACGTGTGGCAATGGCTTTGGAATCAGAAATGGTGGGTAGAATGGAATCTAGGACACTAGAAAAGTGGTGAGAAAACTATTTTAAGAGACTAGAAAAATGGTGACCCATGCTATATAATGAAGAAATATTTTATATAACTGTTGCCTGAAATAATCTAGAGGGCAGAAAAAGTGTCTAATAAATTTGTGACTTGAGGAACAGATCAAGTCAAAATGTAAATTGGTTGTTACTAGCGTTACTTAATAAAGTACTAAAAGAAAGGTGAATACAGAAAAGAACTTGCAGGTTTGCAAGCACAATTCAGAGAAAATACAAACAGCTAAGAACTTGCAGGGTCGCATAATGAAACTTTCTCAACAAAGCAATGGTCTGATCACCATTACACAGCTTCGGGGAAAAGACCAAATCAAGAGTGTAACCAATCTAATACTCTTTGTTAAGAATACCAAACATGGTTCTTTTTGTTTTTTTGTATCATTCTGTCACCCAGGCTGGAGGGCAGTAGCACCATCATGGTTTACCGCAGCCTCAATCTTCTGGACTCAGGCAATCCTTCCCTCTCAGTCTCCCAAGTAGTTGTGACTAAAGGTACACACCACCATGTCTAAGTAATTTTTCTATTTTTGTAGGGACGAGGTCTCACTATGTTGCCTAGGCTGGTCTAGAACTCCTGAGCTACAATCCTCTCACCTCAGACTCCCAAAGTGTTTATAGGCATAAGCCACCGTACCTGGCCTGAATATGATTCTTGATACCAGTTGAGACACTAAGATTTTTTTCATTACTTTTTAAGTCTTCATGTATTTATTTTTCTCAAAGAAAGCATTTAATGTAAACAACCATACACGCAACTTATTTTGTTACTATATGTGGGAATGCATATACGTAGCCATATTTGTGCTTCTCTTTCTTTTGAATGTCCTCTTTTCTGAAACAATTTCTCTATAACTGTTAAGGTTGAGTTATAGAGCATTCAAGCATAATAATAATTTCTAAATAGTATTTTTACCCTAGCAAACCCTAATACTTAATTTCTGAGAGCAACATGCCCATCGTGCTCATTATATGTATTGACATACAACAGGCAGAAACCAGTTTTCTCTCTTTAACTATATAAAGTATATGAGAGTCTAAAAGCAAGATCAACACTAAAAACTTAAATAAATGAATATAATTTTCACATTCACCTAAAATAATTATGTATTTTTCAATATTACAAGCTTCTCACAGGTTTTTCAGGCAACTTTAGAAGACTTACATATATCGTGGTAGAGGGGGGAAATTTTTAAAAGGAGGTTCAAGGAGAATTATTAACTGAAAATACTATGCCAAGAAAAACATTTATTAAGGAAGAGCTGAGGCAGGAGAATCCTTGAGGCTGAGTTCAAGGCTATCGTGTGCCATGATAAAGCCTGTGAATAGGCCACTGCAACACTCTAACCTGGGCAACAGGGAAAGACCCATTTCTAAAATGCAAAAAGAAAAAGAAAAGAAAATGGAAGAGATTCAAGCAAGAATAAGATATTATTTAGAAAAATTGCAGTTTGATTAACTTTAGGGATCAATAAGTATGCTATAGAAATGAGTATGGCCAGGCACATGACTCACGCCTGTAATCCCAGCACTTTGGTAGGCCAAGGCGAGAGGATTGCCTAAGCCCACGAGTGGAAGACCAGCCTGGGCAACTTGGCAACCTCATCTCTGCAATAAATCAAAAAATTAGCTGGATATGGTGGCACATGCCTGTAATCCCAGCTACTTGGAAGGCTGAGGCAGAAGGATCGCCTGAGTTCAGTGGGCTGAGCCTGTGGTGGCTGTGAGCGGGTTACTACACTCCAGCCTGGGTGACACAGTGAAACTCTGACTCAAAAAAAAGAAAAGAAAAGAAATGATTATGAAACCTGTGCGCTTATTTAGTACATGAACTGCAAATTTTAAAATCTGAATTGCAAATACTTCCAAGAATATTTGTAAGCAAAAGAATAATCTAAAACTGGCTCATGTTCTTTTATCTTTAAAAGACAAGGATGAGCATGGTGGCTCACATGCCTATAATCCCAAGACTTTTGGAGGCCGAGGTGAGGGGATTGCTTGAGCCCAGGAGTTCAAGACCAGCCTGAGCAACATAGTAAGACCTTGTTCCTACAGAAAATCAAAAAATTAGCCAGGCATGATGGTGCAGTGCCTATAGTCCCAGTTACTCAGGAGGCTGAGGTAGAAGAACTGCCTGAGCCCAGGAAGTTGAAGCTGTGGTAAGCTGTGAGTATGCCACTGCCCTCTAGCCTGGGTGACAGAGTGAGACCCTGACTCAAAAAATAAAATAATTAAATAAACAAATAAATAAGTGACAAGGAGGCTAGGAGACCTTTATTTTACATCCTCATATCTACTGCTCCTTTATCAGTGAAGTATGATCATCAAAAATACAGCTTTCAGTCAGGCACAATGGCTCATGTCTGTAATCCCAGCATTCTGGGAGGCTGAGGTGGGAGGAGTGCTTGAGCCCAGGAGTTCAAGATTACTCTAGGCAACGTAGTGAGACCTTGTCTCTACATACAAACAAACAAAAAAATTAGCTGAGTATGGTGGTACATACCTGTAGTCTCAGCTACTCAGGAGGGTAAGACAGATGGATCACCTGAGCCCAGGAGGTTGAGGCTGCAGTGAACCGTAACTGTGTCATTGCACTCCAGCCCAGGCTACAGAATGAGACCTCAACTCAAAAAAAAAGGGAGCAACCCCCTCGGGTCCCCTCCCACTATGGGAGCTTTTCTGTCATCTCAATAAATCCCGCGTTCTAAAAAAAAGAAAAGAAAAAGAAAAATGCAGCTTTCAATACTGTATTCCACTTCATACAAGAAATAGTAAATAAGAGTTTCAAAAAGATATTCAAAATGGCTTTTTCGGCCAAGTGCAGTGACTCACACCTTTGGAAGGCTGAGGCAAGAGGACTGCCTGAGCCCAGGGGTTCGAGATCAGACTGGACAAGTTGGCAAGACCATGTCTCTACAATTTAAAAAAAAAAAAAAATTAGCTAGCATGGTGGTGTGCACCTGTGGTTCCAGCTACTTGAAAGGATCACCTGAGCCCAGGTCAAGGCTGCAGTGGCCATAAGCGTGCCACTGTACTCCAGCCTGGGTGACAGAATGAGACTCTGACTCAAAAAACCAAACAAGCAAAAACAAAATGGATTTTTCACATGACAAAAAAAAACTATGTGCTAAAAATGTTTTTCCGACAAGATTATTATAACATGGAAATTGTTAAAAAGTACATTAATTCAACCTTTCTTAAATATAATTTAAGAAAATAAATTTAGACTGGTATGTGCAAAAATCATAAAGGTCATCTCTCAGCCTTTCCAATGAGTACTTCACCATTTTAACTTTTAAATCAGAAAAGGAAATTTGGCTTTTTTATATGAAATGATAAATTTGTCTCCAAGAAGTCTCTGTAAAAACCCAACGTTTCAAAGTATAAAACATGTGACCAAATGCTCTCAGCTCCCACCATTTATCTTCATCACTCTACTTCTCAGTAACTCTCAGCCCCAAAGGTCCATGATCAAAGAAAAACATCACCTCCTGAACTGCTAGCATATAATCCCATTATACTATAGTCTGATCTTACTGTAATACAGAATGGTTTAAAACCAAGTTTCAAGTATGATATTGAAGAAAAAAGTATGAGATAAAATTTCTGAGCTTTTTTTTTTTTTAGAGTGATGGGGTCTCTCTATGTTGCTCAAGCTGGAAAGCAGTAGCTATTCACAGGTGTGCAATCATAGTACACTATAGCCTCAAACTCCTGGCCTCAAGCAATCATCCCACCTCAGCCTCCTGAGTAACTGGGACTACAGGTATATACCACCATACCCAGCTCTCTGAGATTTTTATATTAAAGAAAAGCAACATTCTAGTCAGAAAATATTATAGGAAAAGGAGAATATTAGAAATACTGACATACTAAGATTGACTTTTCTTTTAAGGAGAACTATTATCACTTATAACATCATCCCATCAAATATTTTTGGTACACAGAAAAGCAGCTTTAAAATGAATACATACAACTACAATGAGAATCCAAGATACTATTAGCTACTATAAAGGATTGTGAAAAATACCATTGCTCTCCAGAAGCTTACGCAGTAATGTCCAAAACAAAAACGTATGATGAGTGAGGCAGAATTTTACAATGAAACCTGAACAATCTATAAAACCTGTTGTAGAAAGAACTACTCCTCAATTAAGTACTGAAATTAACAAGATTCTTTTTTTGACAGAAAGTGAAGACATGCTAATAAAGTAGACTGAATAAGGTGGTGTCATATCTAATCTACTGTTAGTGCTTGTGTTAGAAAGCTACAAAAAGATGATGCCTCATCTTGCTAGAAAGAAATCTGAGGCAAAAAAAAGGTTAAATGACTTGTATTAAAAACATACAACTAGTTAAAGGGAATGCTGACTTAAAACTCCAGTCACCCTAACGTCCAATTTAAAATGGGCAAAAAGCTTCAGCAGACATCTCTCTAAAAAATGACATATAAATGGCCAATAAATACATGGTAAGATGATCAACATCCCTATTCATTAAGGAAATGCAAATTCAAAACAAAATATGATACCACTTCACACCCATAAAAATTGTTATTTTTTTAAAAACAAAAACTAACAAATGTTGGGAAGGATGTGGAGAAACTGGAACTCTTTTACATTGCCTTTGGGAATGTAAAATAGTGTAGCCACTAAGGAAAATATGGAGATTCCTCAAAAAAATTAAACTTAGAATTTCCATATGATCCAGCAATTCCACTTCTGGGTATGTAACAAAAGGAAATGAAAGCAGAGAACTGAAGAGAGATCTGTATACCAGTTTTATAGCAGCATTATTTATAACAACCAAAAAGTAAAAACAACCCAAATGTCTGGCAATGGATGATGAATAAACAAAATGGAGTATATATATACATACAATGGAATATTATGCAGCCTTCAAAAGAATGAAAATCCTGTCACATGCTACAAATGAATGAAGCTTGAAATAAGTCAAATATAGAAGGATAAAAACTGTATGATTCCATTTATATGAGGCACCTAAAACAGTCAAATTCATAGAGGAAAAAAGGTAGAATGGTGGTAACCAGGAACTGGGGGAAATGAAGAAATTATAAGTTACTGTTTTATGAGTAGATTTTCAGTTTGGGATGATGCAAAAGTTCTGCAGATAGATAGTGGTGATGGATACACAACAATGTGAATACACTTAATACCACTGAACTGTATACTGAAAAATGGTAAATTTTATGTAATATACTTTTTATCACAATTTAAAAAACCCTAGTCATCTTAATTCCTAGATTACTCCATGAATTCAACAGTTTCTATACTTGTCATATATTAATAACTTTTTTTTTTTTTTTGAGTTGGAGTCTCAATCTGTCACCCAGACTGGAGTGCAGTGGCTGCTCCCGGCCACTGCAGCCTCGACCTGCTGGGCTCCGCCGATCCTTCCGCCTCAGCCTTCCAAGTAGCTGAAACTACAGGCGCGCGCTACCACACCTGGCTAATTTTTGATTTATTGTAGAGATGAGGTCTCGCCAAGTTGCCCAGGCGGGTCTCGAACCCGCGGGCTTCAGGCAATCCACTCACCTCAGCCTCCCAAAGCGCTGGAATTACAGGCTGAGCCACTGAGCCCAGCTATATTAATAACTTTTTAAAATACCAAAGCCCAGAGTTAAGACACAAGCATCAACAAACTTTTTTTTCCTTTTTGGTCAGGCATGGTAGCTCACATCTGTAATCCCAGCACTCTGGAAGGCTGAGGCAGGAAGATGGCTTGAACCAAGGAATCTGAGACCAACCTAGACAATATACTAAGACTTCAACTCTACAAAAATTTGTTTAAAAAATTAGCTAGACATGGTGACACATGTTTGAAGTCCTACCTACTCAGCAGGCTGAGGTGGGAGGATCACTTGAGCCCAGGAGTTCGAGGCTGCAGTGAGTCATGACTGTGCCACTGCACTCCAGTTGGATGTCAAGACCCTCACTTCAAAAAAACAATACAAACAAACAAAAAAACACACACAATTTTTTTTAAGCTCTCCAGATGGTTCCCATACCCATACAAGTTTGGGGACCACTGTATTAATCTATATTTCTACAGTCTTCAGGGTAATTTTTTTTCTTTTTTCCAAGTTGAAGTCTCATTGTTGCCCAGGCTGGAGTGCAACAGCACAATCACAGCTCACTGCAGTCTCAACCTCCTGCTTAGCTTAATCATTCCTCCGACCTGGGCCTCCCAAAATGCTGGGATTATAGGCATGAGCCACCACACCCAGCATAGAATAAATAGTTTTCTATTCTTCAATTTACAGGTACACTGTCAATCTCCATGAACAATAGATCTATATTAAAATCCAGAAGATTTACATCTTACCTGTGAATCCTGTACATATTTCTGCTTACTTAGTGAACACACTGTTTACATTATACAGTAAAGAAATATGTAGGAAGCAACATTATTATCCTGGTTTACAACTTCAAGTGCTCTGCAAGTGTTCCTTTATAGAATTCTGTTTTTTTTTAAGTATTTTGTTTTTACTATTTCCTGTTACTTTAAAAAGATATAGGTACAGGAGATATACTAGTTTACATTTTTCTCATCAATGTTCTGGAAAGCATGAAAATGTGGAAAACTGACCATTCAAATTCTAATGACTCAAGCACCACAGAGAAATGCCATGGGCTGTTAGTGTTATTATATCACACTTAAGATTTCAGAAATAATACAGAGTAATCTTAATGACAGACATTAAGGACAAACCAGCAAAGATAGGCTACAAGAAAAAAAAAAAAAAAGATATGTCAAGTGTACTGAAGTAACCATGCCTAACTTAGCAGACAGTGGATACCCTGTGACATAAGGTATGGGATTCTCCTTGCCTTTAAGTGTCTAGAGCATACACAATTTAACATACAACTCTAGGAGGGTTCACCCAGACCATACAGAAGATAGCTTTCACCAATAAACACTATTAAGCTCAGCTGGGCTTAAAGTCCTAGAACTGTATTGTTAATACAATAAACAAAACACACATATAACTAAAGATGACCTGAAATGTGGTCAATACAAATGGAGATAACTCTTAAGTCTGAAATACACACCAAAATTCAAAGACTCTGTATAAAAAAAGTAAACTACTTAATTAACACCTTTTGTATATTTAATTTCATGCTGAACTATTATTCTGAATATATTAGACTATATTAAAATTAATTTCACCAAAATATTTGGAGTTTAACTTTTTCAATATGCCTAGTAAAAAATTTTAAATTACACATTTATAAAATTATAAAATTTTAAATCACATATTTATACTGGACAGTACACTAGAAGAGAAGAAAATTAGTCCTTAGAAAACAATAGCAATAGCTCTTAGCTTCTTTAGAAGTACAGGTTCTCAGAGATAGTGAGCAACCCAAACAAAGGACATTCTAAAGCTACTAACAGTTAACAATACATTTCTAGTCTAGGCACAGTGATTCACACCTGTTATCCTAGCAGTTTGGGAGGCCAAGACAGGAGGACTACTTGAGCCTAGGGGTTCGAGATCAGCCTAGGCTACAAAGTGAGACCTCACCTCTACAAAGATCAAAAAATTAGCCACTCATGTGGTACACGACTGTACTCCCAGCTACTTGGAAGGCTGAAGCAGAAGGATCACCTGCACCTAGGAAGTTAGGGCTGCAGTGAACTGTGTTGTGCTACTGCACTCCAGCCTGAGTGACAGAGTGACACTGACTCAAAAAATAAAAAATAAAAAGTAGCCAGGCTCAGTGGCTCAGCCTGTAATCCCGCACTTTGGGAGGCTGAGGTAAGTGGATTGTCTGAGCCCGAGGATTCGAGACCTGCCTGCGCAACTTGGCGAGACCTCATCTCTACAATAAATCAAAAAATCAGGCAGGCGTGGCAGCGCGCACCTGTAGTTCCAGCTACTTGGAAGGCTGAGGCGGAAGGATCGCCAGAGCCCAGCAGGTCGAGGCTGCGGTGACTGGGAGCGTGCCACTGCACTCCAGTCTGGGCGACAGAGTGAGACTCCAACTCAAAAAATAAATAAATAAATAAAAAGTAATAATAATAATAGATTTCCAGTGGAGACTGACATCTTATAGTACTTATTTTTAACTAATTTTAGAAATCAGGAGATAATGTAAAAGTCATATGTATGGCAGAAGATAAACATAAGTTTATAGATACAATTTAAAGCACATTATTTCATCTACTGCCTTTTTAAAAACTTGACTAACTTCTTTAGTAAAGCACGAAGTGTATTATTTTAATAATAAATATAAGCCGGGCTCGGTGGCTCAGCCTGTAATCCCGCGCCTTGGGAGGCTGAGGAGAGTGGATTGCCTGAGCCCACGAGTTTGAGACCCGCCTGGGCAACTTGGCGAGACCTCATTTCTACAATAAATTTAAAAATTAGCTGGGTGTGGTAGCGCGCACCTGTAGTTCCAGCTACTTGGAAGGCTGAGGCGGAAGGATCGCCGGAGCCCAACAGGTTGAGGCTGTGGTGGCCGGGAGCAGCCACTGCACTCCAGTCTGGGCGACAGAGTGAGACTCCAACTCAAAAATAAAAATAAAAAATAAAAAAATAAAACTTCAAACTCATGAAAAAATAAAAAAAAAAGGCTCTTATGTAAGAAACAACATCCAAAAGAACCTCATACAATGACAAAAAATGTTCTATATCTGCACTGCCCCATACAACAGCCATCCGTCATATAAGTACCTGAAACGTGGCTTGTGAAACTGAAGAACTGAATTTTAAATTTTATTTAATCTCAATTAATTTAATTTAAATAGTCACATGTGGCTACTGACTACCATTTTGGACAGGACAGGTCTAAAACATCTATTCTCCATCCTGTGAACTTTTACTGCTTTATCCCACAAGACCAAAAATTTCTCTCTCGTGGACCAGGTTCTTTATTATAATTAATTCCAGGACCCTAATTAGTCTAATATAAGAGTTTAGAACATATTAAACCAGACATTTAATCCTATCTCCTTTATGTTATATCCAGCGAGGATTTATTATACCCTGTATGTATGTGTGTATACATGTGTTTGTATATATATGCATGTATATATATGTGTGTTTACATATATATATATGTGCATCCACATACACACAATCACTATATTGCCTTTTAAAATTATGGTTAGAGATATCTTACATAGAGTGAAAAATGTCAAAAAAAATTTACCAGGCTGGGCACAATGGCTCACACCAGTAATCTCAACACTTTGGGAGGCCAAGGCAAGAAGACTGCTTGAGCCTAGGATTTCGAGACCAGCTTAGGACCATAGCAAGACCTCGTCTCTACAAAATTCAAAAACTTAGTCACACATGGTGGCACTTGCTTATAGTCCCAGCTACTCCAGAGGCTAAGGTGGAAGGATCACCTGAGCCCAGGAGGTTGAGGCTGTAGTGGGCCGTGATTGTGCCAACTCACTCCAGTCTGGGTGACAGAATGAGATACTAACTCAGAAAAAAAAAAAAAAGATTTAAAAATATTTTTTCCCACAGAAATTAATTATATTTAGTTTGAGGGGATGGGGTAAAGCTAAAGTATGTATTAAAGTCAAAAATGTTCGCCATTAACGTATTTCCCTACTACACAATCTCATCTGTCACTTAGTAAAACCTCCTATGACAATACCTTTTGAAAGATACTGGAGCCGGGCTCGGTGGCTCAGCCTGTAATCCCACGCCTTGGGAGGCTGAGGTGAGTGGATTGCCTGAGCCCACAGGTTCGAGACCTGCCTGGGCAACTTGGCGAGACTCATCTCTACAATAAATCAAAAATTAGCCGGGCGTGGTAGCGCGTGCCTGTAGTTCCAGCTACTTGGAAGGCTGAGGCGGAAGGATCACTGGAGCCCAGCAGGTCGAGGCTGCGGTGGCCAGGAGCGGCCACTGCACTCCAGTCTGGGCGACAGAGTGAGACTCCAACTCAAAAAAAACCAAAAAAAAACAAAACAAAAACAACAAAACAAAAAAGAAAGATACTGGACTAGCTGTCTAAAAGAAGAATTCCTTGCTAACATCTTTCTATCCTGTATACCCTCCTAGAAGCATTTAAAACTCTTGTTAAGTATACAAACATCAATGTTCACTTAGTCAAATGGCTATAACACATTCAGTATGACAAAAAGCTTAATCAAACACAAACTTAAGAAAGTTCTTATTCAAGATAGTCTTATGCAAATGTCTTCTAAAATTTCACAAGTTTGGAAAGTCTTTTACCAAGAAACTAAAACCTACAGTAAGTCATTGGCACTTATTATGGCCCATTTATCTGTGGTCTCATTAGAAAAATCAGTGACTATCATCTGATCCAGTCCCCCACAATGGAGGAAAACACCTAAATTACTCAAGAAAAAGCCAGTCATTATTCTTTTAACCAATTATCTGAAGACTATTTTGTTCTAGTGGTTAATTATCTGTATAGTTGAGGGGTTCACTAGAATTTGATCCCATTTCCCCTCTTCCAGTCCCTAAAGTCTATTAAACAGACAATTAAGTGTATGCAAGTCCAGATTATCAGAAGATGAAAATTTTTATTTTTGTTTAAAAAAGGGAAGGAGAAGATGAAAAGGTAAGAAACATTTTCTCCTTTGTTCAGGTAAAACCAGTTTCATAGCACAAACTGTCTTCCTTGACAACTGTTATTCTTTTTCAGAATGCTTATATCACCAGTTTAACCAGAAGTTAGTTGGTCAGTAAACAAAAACAGTATATATAATGCTTCTGCTTCATAATGGTCTACTACCTTTAAAAAAGCATTAATTTCTTCTTAAAGATAAGCAATTCCAACCAAGAATCTCCTACCTAGCCAAGCTAAGCTTCATCAACAACAGAGAACTAAAATTCTCCCCAGACATTCAATTCTTAATACAATACGCTGCCTCCAGACAAGCTTGAATCAGGAGACACTTAGGAAGGAGTTGGGGCACAGAAGAAAAAAAAAAATGGCCAAGCACACCACAAAAGTACAGGCAAACACAGGGGTAAGAACACTCACAAAAATGAAAATAAACATATAAACGAAAAAGTTAAAAAGAAACAAAGCAAACCTATAGGAGTACTATGACAAGGATAAACTCTCACATATCAATAATCAACTTGAATGCCAACAGACTAATGTGCCACTGAAGAGACATAGAGTGGCAAACTGGATTAAAAAAACAAGATCAGTCTGGGCTCGGTAGATCAGCCTGTAATCCCAGCGCTCTGGGAGGCCGAGGTGAGTAGAGTGCCTGAGCCCATGGGTTCGAGACTTGTCCGGGTGGCTTGGCGAGACCTCATCTCTACAATAAATAAAAAATTAGCCAGGCGTGGTAGCATGCGCCTGTAGTTCCAGCTACTTGGAAGGCTGAAGCAAAAGGATCGCCAGAGCCCAGCGGGTCGAGGCTGCAGTGGCCAGGAGCATGCCACTGCACTCCAGTCTGGGCAATGGAGTCAGACTCCAACTCAAAAAAAAAGAAAAACAAGATCCAACAATCTGCTGCCTCCAGAAAATTCATCTCACTGCAAAAGACACACACAGATTTAAGATTGGAGGCTAGAAAACAAACTTTCAGGCAAAGAGAAATCAGAAGAAAGCAGAAGTAGCTATTCTAATATCCAACAAAGCAGCCTTCAAGCCATCAAAAATTAAAAAGGACACAGGACACTACATAATGATAAAAGACTCAATCCACCAGCAAGAAATATCCATCCTAAACACATATGAACCCAGCAGGAGTACCAGCTTTCATAAGACAAGTACTAAGCAAACTAAAAGAGGACACTGACTCTCACACAATCATAGTAGGATACCTAAATACACCACTAACAGCTTTAGATAGATTATCAAGAAGAAAAACCAACAAGGAGATCTAAAACCTCAACTCAATGTTTGATCAAATGGACATCTACAGAACACTTCACCCAGCAACTACAGGGTATACTTTCTACTCATCAGCACATGGAACATTCTCATAGATTGAACATTCTCAGACATAAATAAAGCATGAGAAAATTTCAAAAGATAGAAATAATACCATGCATCTTCTCATATAACAGTGGAATAAAAATAAATATCACCACCAAAAAGACTCCTCCAAAACACACAAAAACATGGACTCTAAACAACATGCTCTTGAACAACTTCTGGGTCAACACAGAAATAAATAAAAACATTCCAGGAACAAATGAAAACAAAGACACATTTTATCAATCTTTGGGATGCCATGAAAACAGTGTTAAGATGAAAATTCATTACACTGAATGCACAAATCAAGAAAACAGAAAGATCACAAGTTGACAGCCTAGTGTCACACCTAAAGGAACAGGAAAGGCAAGATAACCTAAGCCCTAACCTCAGCAGAAGAATTCAAATCACCAAGATATAATCAGTTATAGAATATAGAAGACAAAAATATCACAGAAAGGATCCACTACACCAAAAGATGGGTCCTTGAAAGGATAAATAAGATTGACAGTCCCCTGGCCAGATTGACTACAACAAAGTGAGAGAAAGCCCAGATAAATACAATTAGATATGCAAAAGGCAAAGTCACAACCAACACTGAAGAAATTCAAAAGGCTATCAGAGATTACTATAAAAACCTGTATGCAAATAAACTAGAAAACCTAAAGTAAATGAAGCACTTTCTGACAACACACAACCACGCAAGGTTGGAACAAGAAGATACTGGAACTCTAAACAGAGCAATAACAACCCAGGAAATTGACTCAGTCATAAGAAATCTACCTACCAAAATACACCCTGAACCCAATGGCTTCCCAGCTAAATTCTACAAGACATACAAGGAGTAGCTGATGCCAACCTTATTGAAAGTTTTCCAGGCAATCGAGAAATATGGAAAGCTCCTCAACTCATTTTATGTAGTCAACATCACACTGATACCCAAACCTGGCAAAGACCCAACAAGGAAAAGAGAATTACAGACCAATTTCCTTGATGAATATAGATGCAAAAATCCTAAGCAAGACTCTAGCAAATCAGGTCCAACAACACATTTCAAGGACCATCCATCATGACCAAGTGGGCATCATTCCTAGGATGCAGGGCTGGTTCAACATTCTCAAGACCATAAACATAATTCAGCATATCAACAGATGTAAAACCAAGAACAACATGATTATATCATTAGATGCAGAAAAAGCATTTAACAAAATCCAGCATCCCTTCTTGATAAAAACTCTTGAGCACCTAGACACAGAAGGAACACTCCTCAAAACAGTAAGAGCCAACTATGATAAACCTACAACCAACATTTTTATCAATGGGCAGAAATTGGAAGCATTCCCCCCGAGAATGGGAACTAGACAAGGATGCCCACTCTCATCCTTCCCGTTCAACATTGTATTGGAAGTCCTAGCTAGAGCAATCAGGCAAGAGAGAGAAATCAGGACTATCCAAATAGAAAAAGAGGAAATCAAGCTATCCCTCTTTGTGGACAATATAACCCTGTATCTTGAAAACCCTAGGGAATCTGTCAAAAGCTTCTTCACACTGATAATTGGCTTCAGTAGTTTTGGGGTACAAAATCAATGCACAAAAGACAGCTGCATTTCTATACACTGGCAACAAGCAGACAGAGTGACAAATAAAAAGCACAGTCCCATTCACGATAGCCACACACAAAAATTGAAATACTTTGGCATCCACCTAACCAGAGAAGTGAAAGACCTAACTACAAAACGCTGCTCAAAGAAATCAAGGATGACATAAACAAATGGAAAAACATTTCATGATCATGGACTGGAAAAATCAATATAGTCAAGATGTCCTTCCTACCACAAGGCAATCTACAGATGCAATACAATACCCATCAAATTACCAACATCATTTTTCTCAGACCTGAAAACGACAATACAGAAATTCATATGAAAACAAAAAAGCACAAATAGCCAAAACAATCCCCAGCAAAAGGAACAAAGCAGGAGGTATCACACTTCCAGACTTTAGCTTTACTACAAGGCTACAGTAACCAAAACAGCCTGGTACTGATATAAGAATAGACACAAAAGCCGGGCTCGGTGGCTCAGCCTGTAATCCCGCACCTTGGGAGGCTGAGGTGAGAGAATTGCCTGAGCCTGCGGGTTCGAGACCCACCTGGGCAACTTGGCGAGACCTCATCTCTACAATAAATCAAAAATTAGCTGGGCGTGGTAGCGCGCACCTGTAGTTCCAGCTACTTGGAAGGCTGAGGCGGAAGGATTGCCGGAGCCCAGCAGGTCGAGGCTGCGGTGGCCGGGAGTGGCCACTGCACTCCAGTCTGGGCAACAGAGTGAGACTCCAACTCAAAAAAAAAAAAAAAAAGAAAAGAAAAGAAAAACTACTTTCTACTTCTTTCTTAGAGATACTCTACAGGAATGAGTGCTATGCATATAATTGGCTCAAAGCAATATTTCCAAGAGTGAAGAGCAAAGGTCAATCTTTTCTATCCTTTAGTTGATTCCCCTTTGTTCAAAAGTTCCATACCTTACCTTGCCACCTTTACTGCTTCAACCCTCTAAAACTTACCCACCCAACCCTACCTCCTGTCTTTGAGGTAACCTCAATTTCAGAGACCATCTGGCCCTTAAACAGGGTATCCTATGCCATTCAGTGTTGTTCAGCATTACTAGGTTTAATACGTAGAAGATGTACTAAGAGTACAAGATTGAAGTGTGTCAGATATTTAGCCATTCTTCTGAGGTCATAAAATTAAAGGTAAAAATTAAATCCATGTGCCCCAGCTATAAAACAGTAAACCAGATACAGTATTACCTCCTCATAACTTTGGGAAATAAAAAAGCAAAACCTAATTTCTCTGTTTTATTTAAGCAGATAAGTAATAAACACTATCATCCATCACTAAGGCCCTAACTTTAGCAGAGACGAAAGTGTCAACTGCAATACAAAAAAAAGCTAAACATCCATGACACAGGCAAGGCTTACCAAAGTATGCCAAAAAGTTTTCCACACAGCCTTACCAATTAGGCACTTACCTTATTAGCAAGGCAAAGGATCCAAGCCCTAAAGCACCCAATCAAAAAGAACAAATAAAGTCCTGCTTTATAATCTGTAGTGATAAATTAGTGAAAACAGAAAATCTTCTTAGTGAGCAGACCTCTGAGTAAGAAAAACTTTAAAAGACTACATAAAAGGTGACAATTCTAAAGAAAACCAAGTAAGATGTGTTTAACATATTAGTAAAGTACATTTACCTAACAATCTGATTTTAAGTATCCTGAGTGAGAGATAGATGCCATTTTCCCCCTTAACCTTCTACCTAATCTTTTTTTTTTTTAATATTACATTGTACTTATACTCCATGCCATCAACATTTAAGTTTCTTGGTAATCCCTGTTTTGTTCTCTAAGACATTTAACTATCTATAGTATTACTAAACCTGAATTGCACAATCTATAAATATTATGAAACAGGGAAAGAGGTTTCAAAGTATTCTGAAGAAAATATGCAGAAGTCTGGCCGATTTCCACATACTCTTGGCCATTTAAATAACATTTCTAATTAGGTTATAAGTAAAGACTATTTCATTATATTACAATTTTGTTTAAAATGGCCTCCATTCTTATACTGGTATAGTTGAGAGAAAAAAAAAACCATACAAATGTATCATTGCTCCTGATAAACTAATCTAAGCACAGTATTCTATCTCATTTGAAGAAATCATAAGGTTTTGATTTTTATTATAATTATCAAAATTAATTTTAAATGTGAATATATATTTCTCTAAGATAATTCCTCAACCAATGAAATGACTGAACACTTCCAAATTGGAAACTGGAATAATAATAAAGGCCTTCTTTCTTGGGAACAGATTTCTTAAATCCTATTCTTGGGAAAGAGGGGAAAAAAAAGAGTTTGTCTCATACAACTACAATTTAAGCAACCAACATGCCATTTTATTTTAGATAAACAATACTTAAATGACTGAAGTTATCACTATTAGAGCAATGACAATACAGGCCCTCTAATACATGTTAACACATTCATTAATAGTCTTTTAACTTTCTAACCTATAACTTTTAAAGACCTAGAGTTGGAGAATCAGTATTTTGGACAATCCAAACACTAGTAGTATTTTTCTCCTCATTGTTTCCTACCTTTCCTCACACAGTAAATAAACCATTGGAGTTAGACATATGACCTCATTATTAAACACACTTAAGAAGCTACAAGATTTTCATAAAGCTTTAAATTTAATCTCCTTAAAAAGTAACAGTGACATTTCTTTGTGTTAATTCTAAAATAAGTTCACCCACTAATAATAAAGATAATAAAGTGACAAATCCCAAGCCTCAAACTGAATAATCATTTTTGACAAAATCATCTCTGCACAAAATTTTCTTATAACTCACCATCAGGAGTGGGAATTACAGAACCATGAGGTTAGAATAATAATCTAACAATTAGTCAAGGCACTGTTTAGTTTTGGAACAGCTGTTATAAGTAGTATAGGTCAAATCTTTAAGGATTCATTCAGAGACATCTATAATTCCAAAATGTATTATCCAGCATTATTTTTTTATTAATAGGGCCACCACTGACTTTACATCTTTTGTTAACAAGTTATTTGTCACAGGACTGAAATCCGTATTTGTGATTGATATTTTGGAGAGCAGGCAAAACAGTGAAGCATGGGTTGGTTCACTCGAGGTCAAGAAATAGATCCTATTCCCAACCTCCCCAATACAACTTAAGTTCATGATCCTAACTGTTGTCCTTCTAATTCAAACTTTTCTGAATATCTTACGTTGAAAATACTTACGTCATACAGCTATAAAATGAATAATCAACTACTAGATTTCTGATCTTAATGTTTGGGTCAGCATAAATAGTTGAAGTGTTAAATTTAATTGAAGTATACTATTTATTTATTTGAATTGAAGTCTCACTCTGGTCACCTAGGCTGGAATGCTGGTGGCACGCTCACAGTTCATGGCCACCACTGCCTATATTTGCTGGGTTCAGGTGATCCTTCTGCCTCAGCATTCCAAGTAGCTGGAATCACAGGTGTGTACCATCACACCTAGCTAATTTTTTGATTTATTGTAGAGAAAAGGTCTCACCAAGCTGCCCAGGCTGGTCTTGAACCCATGGGCTCAGGCAATCCTCTTGCCTCTGCCTCCCAAAGTGCTGGCATTACAGGCATGAGCCATTGCGCCTGGCTTTAATTTTACTATTTACAAAGCAAGCCCCTTTAGGCTTATCAGACATTTGAGTAAGACAAAAACCTGGCCTTCACTGAGCTGACAAAACAAATATACAAATAACTATATTATGAAATATTGTTAGAAGTGCCATAAAGAAAGTTTATAAAAATGTCATGGACCTTTACAGAAGGGAGATCACAATCTGTTTGGGGTTAGAGAAGACAACTTGAATCAAGCTATGGAAAATGGGAAGCAAGTAAGCAACATGTTTAGGAAACAACAAAAGATACAACTTGGCTAGAGTCCAGTGGACAGGGTGCAAATAAGACTCCTAAGCTAGACGGGAGCCACAATGATTGCAAAGGACTTTGAAGTCAGGCTGAGGCCATAAATAAAGACATACTAAGTAAGACTGTGCATGCCTCTTGGAAATGTAAAAGTAACTATCGAAATGAGCTATGCTGCAAGCATGTTACCAAGTCTGTAAAAATCCAGGGGAGAGAATAAGGTGGCTGCCAGGTGACTGTGGGAATGGAATAGAAATGCTACACATTTAGAATCTACTGGACTTCTAACAGATTTGGTATTCAAGAGCAATAAGAGGGGTGTGGGGGGAGAGTCAAAAGATAATGTTACAGTACGATTCAGGATGACCGGAAGCGTATAACTGCTGAAAGTCAAGAGTTTTGTATTGTTTGTTCAGGAGAAGGAAGATGCAAATAAGATCAAGGTCTGGACATGTTAAATTTGAGGCATAAACATCCCACAATTAGAAGCATCACCAGCGTACAGAAGAGGGCTCAAGAAAAAGACAGCGATCTCAGTTCACTCCAAACAAGATAGTTCACAGGGAGTTTAAGTAAACAAGAAAAATAATAAAAACAAGGATAAACTTAGAATCTTGGAGAATGACTACATTTAGAGTACAGAAAAAAAAAAAAGAGAGCCTAATACAAGTTGTTGGTCTCAGATAAAACAAGAAAAATATCATTAGGAGCTAAGAATGTCTAATAAATAGCAGCTATCATTACAGTATCAAACACTAAAAAGGACCTGGGATTATAGAAGAAGTGCTAAAAAAAAAAATAAAAGGCCACTGGGATGTGGCATTGAACAAAGTTTTGTGATTTTTAAGAAGTCAGATGGCAAGGGTCTGGGAAAGACTGTTGGCAACAGAAAGGAAGGCACAGATTTTGGCACTTTCCTATCTCCAAGGCAAATAACTACATTTAAACTCTAATGTAAACCTAGTAGGGTGTAGAAAAACTAACTGAGATGGGGAAGAGAGAGAAAAGTCCTTTATTTATGCCTTATTTATAACATTCGGTGATTTTCATGATGTAAAATACTCCCACCATGGCCAATTTCAAGCTGCCAACAGTTGGCAAAATTTCTGACAATGTAGCAATGGCTTGCTGGTACAAATCAACTCCAGCACACAACTGCAAACCACCTCTTTTATGGTCTACCCTGCAATTGAACAATTCTGTGACAGCTTTCCTCTAAACTCAATTGACAATCATTCTCTGGGACAATTCACGGAAGTCTACCCTACTCTTATTACATTTAGCTTTCTCGATGGGATTGCAACTGAAAAGAGTACGATGTTGAAAGCAAAATGGATCCCGACAAGCTTGTCTTCACTAAGTGCAACAAAGGAAAACACAAAAATCATGTTTTATAATTGTTTGTAATGTCATTTCCCTACTAAACCTCAAATATTTTAAGGATAGGGAATTCGATTCAAAACAAGAGTCCAACATCCCACATGAGTCCCAATCCTATAAGTAACTGGCTGCAGAGGTATGGTGAAAGTGCTTTAGATTAAATTCACACATCTGGGGAACTTCAATCAGCCCTGCTGGTGGAGTGCTAGTACCCTTCCCAGTGGCAGAAGAGCAAAATTAGAACACTAATAACTAGCATACAAGGCCAATCTTAGATGTAATATGACCACTTTGGAGGAACACCTTGCAGGAGCAGGAGCTCAGACTTCTCTGCTTGCCTGCTTGGTACAGAAGGACATACCAATATGGACACTGGACCCTGCTCAAGAGTACTACCAAGAATACCAAAGAGGCCCACCTCTCTCTAGGGATTATGGCTAATCACATACTAAGGATTTTTTTTTTTTTTTTGGAGTTAGAGTCTCACCCTGTTGTCCAGGCTAGAGCGCAGTGGCACACTCATGGCCACCACAGCCTCAACCTGCTGAGCTCAGGCGATCCTTCTGCCTCCACCTTCCAAGCAGCTGGAACCACAGGCATGCGCCACCACGCCCACCTTATTTATTTATTTATTTATTGTAGAGATGAGGTCTCCCCAAGTTGCCCAGGCTGCTCTCGAACCCATGGCTCAGACAATCCTCTCACCTCGACCTCCCAAAGTGCTGGGATTATAGGCATGAGCCACCCTGCCCGGTCAGAATTTTTTATAATCTGCTCCGGGTGACTTTCAGCCATCACCCAAAGCCATAAATCCCTTTCATGATTGTGTCCTGGACTCCCAAGCCCCACAACATCAAAACCAAGAGTCCAACTCAAAAGTAGTCTCAAAAAGAGTAAACTAAACAATGTGACAAACCAGATGGGAACACAATCTACCAGTTAGGTTCCTAATTGCATCCAAGTGACATTCAGCATCTCACTTCAATGTAACAAGGAAGTTTATCAACAAACCAAAACAGTGGACTCATTCATCATATAAACAAAACTCAAAGGAAGAACCTAGTTTCTAATATTTCACAATGTTTCCCCCCTGGCATCTTTCCAAATATCTCTGTTGTATTCATTATACTCCACATTCTATCATTCAGGTTATGTATATGTCCTAGACAAATTTCTTCACACATCTGTAAGTAGACCTGATGTCAAAATATTATGTATGGGAGAAGTATAGAAGTTCCCTTTCCAATATAAATGCCTATCTCTGAGAAACAAGACATTAGCTACCATAAGAATGTAAGTTTTCCACTAACTACTATTCTTCTGTTAACAAGCGCAAGAAGTCAGTTATATGTAGAAAAAAATAAACTCTATATGTGTATGTCAAAAAGCTTCACATTAGACATCTGCCCTTCAACTTCCACAAAGTTTCCTACGTGTGTGTGCCTTCTTCTGAGGGACATGGAACACACTTCTCCAAGAAAGCCAGAACGTTCAAACAAAAAAGGGACAGCGGAGCCTGGAAGCAAAAGATCTTCATCTCAAAGACGAATGTTACATTTCGAAGTTGCAGGGTAGACCATAAAACAGGTGGTGTGCTGGAGTTGATTTGTACCAGAAACAGACTCTCTGCACTCTCCGCCTCTCTTCTTTCTACAAAGTATGCAAGTCAAACGTTTTCTAAAACTCAAAACCATACCCATACTCATTCCCCCAACCGCTCTTCCCCCACGCTGGGCTCTTCCTTTCCTCGACACCCCGATCTCCCGCGCGTCTGGGGTGGGTCTGGGTCCTCCATCCAATACCCATCCCCAGGAAGCGCCGCCGCTTCCTCCTGACCCGGGGAGAATCGGCCCGCGGCGGCACTTGCGGTCTTGTCGAAGCTGGGGAGAGCACAGCTCGCACCTGAGGACGGAAGCCGCGCTCTGAAGTGGACGGAGTGACTCGGCCGTTTCCCGTGACTCGGAGTCAGGTGCGGTGTCGGCCGGTCACCGCCCGTGGCCGCGTCGGGGCAGGGCGGACCCCTTCGCGAAGACCGAGCCCGGGTGCCCGCCGCCGGCCCAGCGGAGCTGCTTACACAACAACCGGGCGGCCTCCCGCGCGGCCGGGGTCCCTCGGACACCTCCCGGCCGGACGCTGACTGGCGGCGCCCGGGGCAGGACGGCGCCGGGACTCCTTTGGGAGCCGCGCGAACTCGCGCCGGGGCCGGGCGAGGCAGCTGCCAGTCGTCGCCGGGCGGGTTACGAGTCCGCGGTGCTGCCCGCACCCGAGAACCCGCCCGCGCGGAGGGCGCGCGCCGGAGAAGCACGCGGCTCCTTCACCCCTACCGCCGGTTCTCACCTCTCCCCGGTGTCGCCGGAGTCCACCTCCTCCTCCTCTGCCGCCATGGCCGCCGCCGCCGCCGACCGCCGCCGCCGCCCCCGCAACAGTCAGGTTCAGCCTGGAAGCCGGCAGACTGGCCGACTGGGCCGCCGCAGGCCGCCACCGCCTTTAAGGTCCCGGCGCCCGCGCATGCGTCGTCCGCCCACTGCGCGGCCCGGCGGCGGCTGCGCCTGCGCGTGCCCGGCCATCACCTCCTTCCCCCACCCACTCGGCACCCACGCGCGTCGTCCCGCCAGAAATGAGCGTGCTGGCTAGGACAGTCAACCTACAGGAGCTGGCGAGACTCACTGGGCAGAGCGGGATAGTAACGAATTTAAATAGTGTCTGTACTGATGCATCATCCCGCTGGTGTTGGCTGACAGGTGCCGAGCGTTGGGCAGGCAGTGCTCCGAGGACCGTGGCGCGCCCCTGCGCTGGAAGAGCCTAGATAAGCATTCAATAGATGCTGCCATGGGCAGTGAAGTGCCATAATCGAGATATTGTTGGATCTTTCGTCAGTCCTTTCCCGCGGCGGGGTGGCCAAAGGGAGAGAGCGACTCACAGGAGCCTTCAGTCAGTGGATCTCGGACATGTGGGGCCCTGCTCTAGGGGCTTGGGTTACAGTAGTGGCCAAAGCCAGTCACCATCCTCCCACCCTGTTATCTATATACATGCAAGGATGAAGAGTCAGTGTTTAGATACTTAGGGTTTTTGAGGGGAAATCACTAATATACTGTCAGCATTTCTTGACTGTTTTCAAGACTTTTAGCCATCATATACACAGCCTGCTTTTGTAAGTATACCACTCCCTACCACTTATCTATTCGTATTTAGTGTGTGCTTACTATGTGCCCACTCTGTTCCAGGCTCTGGGAAATGATAGGTTGAAAATAGGGCTTCTGTCTTCGGGGCTCTAATATATTATCCTTTATTTTAGATTCAGTTGATCACTCTCCTTCCCTGACTCTCCTCTCTCTCAGTGCAACCTCTTTTTCTCTCTTCTGAGCCCCCTGTAAACTTGTCTTTTATCACCCATCTATACTCAGATTCTCAGCCTTGTATAATTATTATGGCTTATTAATGGGCATTATTGAATATCCTTCCAACTACTCTGGAGAGGGATGGTGTCTTCTGTGTTTCAGGGGGGAAAGTTACCCATAACATCTTGGGCATAACTAATAAATATTTTTATTGTATTTGATCTAATTCATAAACTGTTCTAGGGAGGACTAGAACATATAAAATACGCTTTTACAGGAAGTCATGGTTTTGTTTGTGAAAGGAAGTCATGGTTTTGTTTGTGAAAGGACCACACATGCAAAGTAACACCCAAAAAGCAGAAAGAGCTGAGAAGCCAAAGAATGAAGCCGACAAACTCAGTTTGTCAGAAGGTGATTTATTGGAGAACTTATGGACAGTAGCGTGGTCTTGGGCAGCAGCAAGACAGGTAGACCTCTGCACTGTCATCCCCCAGATCCAGGGTTTATATATGGAAAAGTGTATACACGCTTTGTAAGGAATCTGCAAGACAATTAAAGGTGACCTTCCAGGAAGAAGACAAGAATGCTACTTACCTGTACCCTGTAATTTCTGTGATAACACCCAAGTTGTTTTGACCTAAGGGCGGGATCTATGTAAGTATGTACCCTTACACAAAGAACAGTAAGTAAAGTAGAAATCTTAGAGGACTTCCTGGAACTGGGTTTACTTAGAAGCCAACATGGTGGATTAGCATCCAAGATGGAGTTACTTTAACTTCCACAATTGTATTGCCAGAGACTTGTAGTATGTCTGCAGAAACTGACTCTCTGCAGTCTCCACCTCTCAGAGCACATCTATGCTGGGGGCACTCCATCTATATATTGGTCTGTTTTGTATTGCAATAAAGGACTGCCTGAGGTTGGGTAACTGATAAAGAAAAGAGGTTTATTTGGCGTCCAGCTCTGTATGGCACTGGCATCTGCTTGGCTTCTGGTGAGACATCAGGAAGCTTTTATTCATGGTAGAAGGTGAGGGGAGAGCAGGAGTATCACATGGCAAGAGTGGAAGCAAGAGAGGAAGAAGGAGGTGCTAGGTTATTTTAAACAACCAGCTCTTATGTGAACCAGAAGAGCCAGAACTCACTCACTACTGTGAGAAAGGTATCAAGACATTCATGAAGCATCTGCCCTCATGACCCAGACACTTCCCACTAGCCCCCATCTCCACCATTTCAATGTGAAATGTGAGGGAACACACATACAAACTATATCAATCTATATTGACCAACCCCAGTGTTGGAGACTCTACTGCCTGGAACACAGTCCCAGCCTAGTGGTTCTGAGTCCAGTAACAAAATCTTAGGATGTCGCAACAACTCCTGCAGCACTTTGGTCTCTGTGGACCTAAATCCTACTCTCATAGATGCCTGTGGTTGCTACATGGTTAATATGTGAGAGGGACCCCCCAAAATCCCTGAATTTATTTATTAAAAATTGTATATTTATCTTTACATGTTTAAACTTCAGTCACCTTCCAGGCACTCTCCATTTAATGCAGTATGCCTATTGAGATGCTTTTTCCACTGCTCAAAACAGTTTTTGAGCTCATCAATGTTATGCCTTTTAGTGCTTCTGCCATTCTTTTGATTTTCCTCTTCCATGTTGGCAAAACATTTCCTTTGAGGACTTTTTTCACCTGGGGGTGGGGGAGTCACTCAGGGTGAGATGAGGTAAATAGGGAGGGTGGGGCACAGGAGTCATGCCATTTTTGTTCAAAAACTGCTGAATGATCAGTGCAGTGTGGATAGGTTGTTCACGTAAATAACCATCACAAAATGGGCAAAATATTAAGAGACTCTCCAAAAAAAATTGACTGAAGCTGAATGCAGCCTCTCACAACAATGCTGGCTGGTACACTGATGCTGATGGATTCTAAGAACACTTACCTAGAGGGGAAGCCTGTACTGCAAGGGACTGTCCTCTAAAAAATAACTCCAGGTTTGTTTGGTTTTTTTGTCGCCTCCCCCCCCCCCCCGTATATGTATATACATTTGCTGTCCTTGACTATGGCCAGAAATCCAAGCTGGAATCAGCCAACAACTCAGCCCCTGAGTGTTGCTGGCAGTGGTAGACCCTATCCTGACCACCATATCACCCTGGATCCCTTGGACTGTATCTTCTTGGAAGACAATGTATCACTGCAACCTTTACCTCAAGGGCCCCACATACCTCAGCCACTGCTTGGGCCAGACATTCTCCTCCATCACTGCCCCCACATACTTTGGTGTGGCCCTGAAAAGGCAGACCTTTCAGAATTTAAAGTCAATGTGGTCTCCTACCTCCAAATTCACTTCCTTCTTGTGATCTAGTGACCAGTTACTTTGTTGAGCAATGCTTACATTGGGAGATCATCAGTACCTACTTTGAACTCCCAGATCAGATAGTCAGGGATGACACTGATCAAGGCAACTACATGGCCTACTCTGTATGTTCTGCCCCAGGCGTGAGGCCCAAAGACAGTGCTGCCATTGTACACCAGGTTGGTTTTCATTTCCACTCTTCCAACAGTGGTTCCCCAGGAGAAATGCTGAGTAACATCACAGCCATCACAGGGGCCTAGGCCTTTAACATATGCCTGCCAAGCAAGCACTTGCAAACCAGAATAAGGGTGAGGGCATAGAATTTTTCTGAGGGCCAGGATGGCCTGGCTGCTCTATAAATGTTTATGAGAAGTGCTGTAATTAAACAGGGTAAGAAAGCAAATGTGGGCCAGGCTTGGTGGCTCAGCCTGTAATCCCAGCATTTTGGGAGGCCGAGGCGAGTGGATTGCCTGAGCCCATGGGTTTGAGACCAGCCCAGGCAACTTGGTGAGACCTCATCCCTGCAATAGATAAAAAATTAGCCAGATGGATGCAGTAGCATGCGCCTGTAGTTCCGGCTACTTGGAAGGCTGAGGCGGAAGGATCGTCAGAGCCCAGCAGGTCGTCGCTAGGGTGACTGTGAGCGTGCCACTGCACTCCAGCCTGGGCGACAGAGTGAGACTCCAACTCAAAAAAAGAAAGTAAATCTGGCAGGGAGACAATGAAAAGGACACAAGAGGGTAAAGGAAAGTGGTAGCTAGGTCAAGGGAAGGGCTTGGACACCAATCAGCTATATGACATTGGAGAAAACAAAACTGATTTTAGGGCTTCTCCTACTAATCTGCATGCAAACTTCCTGTGGATCTTGTTAAATTATAGATTCTGATTCTGCAGGTCTGAAGTAGAACCTGAAATTCCTCTTTGCAACCAGTTTTTGGTGATGCCTATGTTCCCACTGCCAGTTAGGAGACTTGCTTTAAGTAAAGCTCTAGAGCAGCCCCGTTCACTAGAACATTCTGCAGTGATGGAAATGTTCTAGACCCGCACTGTTCAATATAGTAGCCGTTGGCTACATGTGGCTATGGAGCATTGAATTTTAATTAACTTAAAATTTAAAAGGTAAATGTGGCTAATTACTATATTGCACAGCAAGCTCTAGATCTCATAATCCTCATCTATAAAACTGAGAGTTTGAGACTAGACAGTTACCAAGTTTCCTTCTAGCTGTCTGTGGCTCCAAATTGTTTTCAAGGTGTACATGAGGTGAGGTGGAGCATGGGAGAGGATTGACAGATATGAAAGTCTAGAGTAAAGCCTGAGGGGTTGAGAGCTCCAGCATAGCTGGGTGGAAGAAGAAGAGGAGCTTGGTACCCTAGGGGCTGGATTTTAAAACGCAGTGGTAGAGCTGCCCTCCAGAGACAAGAGACTGTCTAACCAATGAGTATTCATTGAACTCTCGGAACCAGATAAAAGACCTTTTCAGTGACACACAAATACCAATCCATAAAGGAAAAGTAATTAATTTAACTGCATCAAAATTTAAAGCATCTGTGTGAAAAAAGGCAGAATAAACCAGTGCAAGAAATGCAACAGACTAGGAAAACCTATTCTGAACATGTTAAGAAACTAAAGTTATATCTTCAACACATAGGAAAAAAATGAATAAGAACAAAATAGAAACTAGCTATTAAAAATCTTTCTCAGAGGAAAAAACCCTCAAGCCATCAAAAGCATGTTAACAGATAAACCAAATTCTGTAAAATATATATATATTTTTTGAGTCATAGTCTCACTCTGTCACCCAGGCTTAAGTGCAGTGGCATATACATGACCACCTCAGCCTTGACCTGAGCTCAGGCGATCCTTCTGTCTCAGCCTTCCAAGTAGTTGGAACTACAGGCATGTGCCACCATGCTTAGCTAATTTTTTGAATTATTGTAGAGATGAGGTCTCGCCAAGTTGCCCAGGCTGGTCTCGAACCCGTGGCCTCATGCAGTCCCCTCACCTTGGCCTCCCAAAGTGCTGGGATTATAGGCATGAGCCACTGCACCTGGCCAGACCAATTCTGTAAAATATTTTAAAGAGATTTATTCTGAGCTGGGCACAGTGGCTCACGCCTGTAATCCCAGCATTTTGGGAGGCCGAGGGGAGAGGATTGCCTGAGCCCAGGAGTTTGAGACCAGCTTGGGCAACTTGGTGAGACCTAGTCTCTACAATAAATCAAAAAATTAGCCAGGCATGGGGTGCACAGCTGTAGTTCCAGCTACTTGGAAGGCTGAGGTGGAAGGATTGCCTGAGCCCAGCAGGTCAAGATTGTGGTGACCATAGGTGTGCCACTGCACTCCAGCCTGGGCAGTGAGACTTCGATTCAAAAAAAAGAGAGAGATTTATTCTGAACTGATGCAAGTGACCGTGATTCAGGGAAGCACAGTCTCAAGGAGTCCTGGGAAAGTGTGCACGGTATAGTAGAGTTGCAGTTTGATTTTATGCATTTCAGGGAGGCAGGAGTTACAAAGACATAAATCAATAATGGAAGGTATACATTGGTTTGGCCCCAAAAGGCGAGTTATCTTGAAGCAGGGACTTACAAGTCATAGGTGGATTCAGAAATTCTTTAAACTGCATTTGGTTAAAGTAATAAAACTGTCAAAAATTTGAAGTTAGCATAAATGAATATTTAAGATAAGATGCTATGTCAGTCAACCACAATATGACCTTTAGCAAGATTGCTGACCTGCAGGTGTGACTTAACCCTTACCTTGCTGGCCTTCGCCCTTGTTTGTAACTTATTATCTTATTACCATAAAGAGTCTATGTTGTCAGTCTGATTATCTGTTTTAACGTTAATGCTGGTCAGTTGTTGTTCCTAAACTCCCAAAGGGAGAGGGTATAACAAGGTGTGTCTGACTTCCCTTCCCATCATGGCTGGGAATTCAGTTTTTAAGGTTTCTCTGCGGTCCCCTTGGCCAAGAGGGGTTCTGTTCGGTTTTAGGTGCTTAGGATTCTATTTCTAGTTTACAAGCCAAAAGATGCTCAGATATATCAGTGATCAATAAAATGCAAATTCAAACCATGATCACATCAATGAAACATGCTGATGTTGTGAAATATTGGCAAGGACCAGGATCAATGAAGAATGTTTCTACTCAGTTGGTGAGGGTGCAAGTTGATATGGTCATTTGTAAAATAGTTTGAGAGTCATATGCTTAAAATGAAAAATTAATGAACTGGCTCAGTAATTTAACTTCTGGAGGTCTGGCCTTTCTCATGTGCACATATAGACGCATAAAATGATGTTTGCTCCAGTATTCTAAGAGCAAAAAAACAAATAGGAAATCCCATGACTAAATAAATCCTGGTCCCTTCATAATATGGAATATTATGGCAGCAATTAAGAAAAATGAGGTAGATATATGTACTAATATGGAGTTACTCTAGAGCATATCAATATGCTGAAGTAAAATCCATGGAATCTGATCCAAAAACTGGTTCTTTAAGATTAATAAAATTGATAAACCCTTAGATAGCTGATAAGAAAAAAAAAAGAAAGCACAAATTAACAATATTAGAAATGGAGAAGAGGACATCACAACAGATCTTACTAAAAGATAGTAAGGCAGTATTACAAACAGCTTTATGCTAATGCATTTCACAACTTAAATGAAATAGACAAAATATTTAGAAAATATTACTTAGGCCAGGTGCAGTGGCTCATGCTAGCACTTTGGGAGACTGAAGCAAGAAAGTTGCTTGAGCCCAGGAGCTCAAGACCAGCCTAGGCAACACAGTGAGACTTCGTCTCTTCGTCTCTACAAACAAATAAAAAAATAAGCCAGGCATGGTGGTGTGTGCCCGTAGTCTTCAGGAAGCTAAAGTGGAAGGATAGCCTGAGCCCAGGATATTGAGGCTGTGGTGAGCTGTGATTGTGCCACTGCACTCTAGCAGAGGAGACCTTGACTAAAACAAATTACTTACTAAAACTGACAAGATGAAATAGAGAATCTGAATAGCTCAATATCTATTTTTAAACCAAATATGTAATTTAAAAAAAAAAACTTCCCACAAAGAAAAGTATTTTTCAAATACAGATGGTCCCAATTTACAATGGTTCAGCTTACAATTTTGTGACTTTATAATGGTGTGAAAGTGATGCACATTCAGTAGAAACGGTTGGAGTACCCATACAACCATTCTGTTTTTCACTTTCAGTGAATTATTCAATAAACTACATGAGATAGTCAAAACTTTATTATAAAATAGGCTATGTGTTAGATGTTTTGCCCAACTGTAGGCTAATGTAAGTGTTCTGAGCATACTTAAGATAGGCTAGGTGAAACTATGATGTTCAGTGGGTAGGTTAGATGTATTAAATGCATTTTCGACTTATATTTCAACTTATGGTGGGTTTTTCAGGACATAACCCCATTGTAAGTTGAGGATTATCTGTAGTTAATTAATTGCCCCCTATGGTGGAATACGACAGCCACAAGTTCTTTGCCACTTCTCATGTCAATTGGACTCTTTTTTTCCTCCCCTTGAATCTGAACTTGTGACTTGCTTTAACCAACAGCATGTGGCAGAAGTGATGCTCTGTAATTTCCAAGGCCGGTGTACTTAAGAATCTATAGCTCCTACTTTTACCAGTTCATGTACTCCCCCTTGAAAGTCAGCTGTCACAGTAAAAGTTTGACTACCCTGAGACCACCATGCTGTGCCTTGCCCGCCATGTGGAGGGAGAAGTCATATGCTGAGGCACCAGACTTGTGAGTGAAGCCTTAGAATTTCCACCATCTGATTGCAACTGACTGAATGACCACAACCAACAGCATGTGGATTAAAATATCTACTCAGATAAGCTTGAATTCCTGACCCACAGAATTATTAGAAAATAAAATGGTGGTTGTTTTAAGCCACTATATATTGAAACAGTTTGTAATGTAGAAGTCACCAAATCACCTCACACCATTTATTGATAACCCTTTACCCCATCAATATATAATGCCACTATTTCATATACTATACTAAATTATGTAGTTTGTTTACTGAATGAAGATTTTTTTCCATAAATAGTTTTTTGGTTTTTTACTTTTTATTTTGAAATAATTGCAGATTCACCTGCAATATATAGAGAGAGATCCCATGCATCCTTTACCAGTTTCCCCTTGTGGTAACTAACATCTTGCAAAATGGCAGTATAATATTACAATTAGTATATTAACATTGAGACGATAAAGGCATGAAACATTTCTATCACGATAGGATCCCTTGTGTTACCCTTTTATAGTCACACTCACTTCCCTACTGTACATACAGCCCATCCATCCCTAACTTCTAGCAACCACTAATCTGTTCCTATAATTTTGTCATTTCAAGAAAGTTATCTAAATGGAATCATATAGCATACATATAACCTTTTGAGATTGACTTTTCTCTCAGCATGATTTTCTAGAGATTAAAGTTGTTGCATGTATCCATAGTTCATTTCTTTTTACTGCTAAGTGGTATTACATGGTTGGATGTCCCACAGTTTGTGTAATTTGTCTATTGAAGGACATCTGGGTTGTTTCCAGTTTTCAAATAAAGCTGCCAAAAGCATTCATGTAGAGGTTTTTGTGTGAACCTGTTTTAATTTCTCTGGAGTAAATGCCCAAGAGTGCAATTGCTGGGTCATATAAAAGTTGCATATTTTGTTTGTTTGTTTTTTAACTGCCAAACTATTTTGCAGAATAGCTGTACCGTATATTCCCACCAGGAAAGTATGATTGATCTAGTTTCACCACATCCTCACCAGCCTTTGGTGTTGTCTCTGTTTTTAATTTTAGCCATTCTGATAGATGTATAGTGATGTCCCATTGTGGTTTTAATTTGCATTTCTCTGATGGCTAGTGATGCTGAGCATCTTTTCATGTGTTTGTTTGCCATCTGTATATCTTATTCAAAATGAAATCTCTATTCATGTAATTTGCCCATTTTCTTTTGAGTTTTGAGAATCCTTTATATTCTGTGGATAGCATTTGTCTGTCAGATATGAAGTGTGCAAATATTTTCTGCCATCTGTAGCCTTTTTACCTTCTTCACTTCTCTTTTTTGGAGTAAAATTCATAATTTGATGAAATCCCATTATTGATTTTTTAATGGATTATGATTTTGGTATCAAGTCTAAGAACTCTTTGCTAAAACTAAGATCCTAAATATTTTTCTTATGTTTTTTCTAAAAGTTTTATGGCTTTACATGTGAAGTTTAAATTCATGATCCATGTTGAATTAATTTTTATATAGAAACGATGTTTTTGTCAAGGTTTTTTGTTGGTTTTGTTTTGTTTTGGTTTGGGTTTTTTGCCCATGGATATCTAATTGCTCTGCACCATCTGTTGAAAAACTATGGTGGCAAGGCGTGGTGGCTCAAGCCTGTAATGCCAGCACTTTGGGAGGCCGAAACGAGAGCCTTGCCTGAGCCCGCGGGTTCAAGACCAGCCTGGGCAACAGAGTGAGACCTCGTCTTTACAATAAATCAAAAAATTAACTGGGTGTGGTAGTGCGCACCTGTAGTTCCGGCTACTTGGAAGGTTGAGGCAGAAGGATCGCCTGAGCTCATCAGATTGAGGCTGTGGTGACCGGGACCGTGCCACTGCACTCCAAATTGGACAACAGAGTGAGACTCCAACTCAAAAAAAGAAAAAAAAAAAAAAGAAAAGAAAAGAAAAACAATGGTTTGTAAATAGTTTTGTATGTATTACTAGGTAACTTATGTTCTTATTAAGGATGTAAGATATGTAAACACTGATAGATATTTTTCAAGGTAAGGAGACTTATTTTTATTTTTTAATGTGTGATTTTTTTTTTTTTTTTTTTTTGAGTTGGAGTCTCACTCTGTCGCTCAGACTGGAGTGCAGTGGCCGCTCCCGGCCACCGCAGCCTCAACCTGCTGGGCTCCGGCAAGCCTTCCGCCTCAGCCTTCCAAGTAGCTGGAACTACAGGCGCGTGCTACCACGCCCGGCTAATTTTTGATTTATTATAGAGATGAGGTCTCCCCAAGTTGCCCATGCAGGTCTCGAACCCGCGGGCTCAGGCAGTCCACTCACCTCAGCCTCCCAAAGCGCTGGGATTACAGGCTGAGCCACCGAGCCTGGCTAGGAGACTTATTTTGGTGAACACAGAGATGTGATGCTCAAATTCCCCTTCCAAGAAGGACTTACAGCCCCAGCTGCAGTGAGTGTTTCAGGGGAACAGCTTTCAGCTCTTAGTCCCTTCAGGGAATACATAAACTATGGAAAGCTGCCTCACCAAGGTCATGCCCTTCTGGGAAAGGCTCACCATCTAATGATGTATGGAAGAAGGGATATAAAGGACCAGCCACTCTGACTAGCAGTGGAATGATTCTGTTGAGTCATTTCTGCTCCAGAATGCCCTGTGGCTAAGGCTGTCAAGCCTGAATCACAGCTCAAATTCTTCTTCTACCCAATCCCATTTTCTCCCCTTCTACCTACAGGTTTTGATCTCAAAAGCACTCCTAAGCATTAAACTGTCTCAGAGACCACCTCCTGGAGAACTCAAACTGTGACATTTGTTCTCATTTTTATTTAATGCTAAGTGTGAAATATGGTTTAAGTATTGAGAATGAGAATGGTGAGGTCACAGCTTGATGGTTTTTATACTATTATAGGAGACAGTCATCTCAGAAAAACTTTTATCAGAAAGTCTACTCTCCTATGGTCAGGCACAGTGGCTCATGCCTGTAATCCCAGAACTTTGGGAGGCCAAGGTGGGAGGATTACTTGAGACTAGGAAGCCAAGGTTGCATTGAGCCATGATCGCGTCACTGCACTCTAGGAGTGACAGAGTGAGACCTGCCTCTAAAAATAAAAAATTAAAATTAAAAATAAAATCTACTCTTATAACACGCCACTGCACAAGAGGAAAGCAAGCTGAAAAGTAGGGAAAGAGCAGATGTGGTGGTTGGATTAACACAAGCATGCACACAAGAGAAAGAGAATGGAGATCACAAGTGACATAGAGTGAGCATTGCCACATGCATGCCCTCCTCTATCTTCATGGTTTGTAGTAGTTCCTACAGATGGAAGGTAGATGTGTGGGTGAATATCTAGAAGTACAGCAGGGCTAAATCTTCCCATCAACATGGGATTAAAAATCCGATAGTCATGACCCTTGAAATAATCCCCAGCTTGTACCAGCTCCCATTCTGATGTCCTTCATATACTTTCCATGACCCCTTAAGAAACCCAGATTTACTAAACTGTGAAGAAAGCCATAGCGTGATTGCCCAGTTTCAAGCTCCAATGCCATTGGAAGTGGAGGCAGGGGAAAGAGAGGAAGAGAAGAAGCCAGAGGGTCTAGCATTCAATTTCCAGTCATGTTTCCTGGCCCCAGGAAATTTGACATCAGGATGATTTGGGGAGAGGATTTTAACAGCGTTCCTTTCCTTTGCTGTTCATTTCATTTGATACAATAGAAGAGCCTTCAATTTTTATTTTCAGTAGAATCAATATTTTTAAAAGTTTTTTTCCTACCATATTTCAGATCTTTTAACTTTTATTTTTCTTCTGGTTGTTTTTCCCTGATAAGTCCATGCTGAAATAATAGGCATCTTCATAAATCAGGAAAAATGTTGCCTTCCAAAATGTTGGCATTGAAAATGTCAGTTACTTTTCTGTATTTGAGCTTCCAAGAGCAAAACCCATCCATGTAGACATTATTTATGCTACTGAACATTTGTAGCAAGGTCAGGTTTATACAGTAGCAGAAAGTGTTCATACCCATAATTCCCTCTGACATTAATATTGCCTGTTTGTTTATCTCCTCACCATTTTGAAAATGCATCCTTCAGTCTAATACAGCTTATTGAATATCCATTTCGTTTAGTCGGCACTTGTGGCAGAAAACAAACAACAATTGGTATCTTGGCTCTGTTACATTTCCTGAAGAGTAGGAACTAATCTGTTTGTGATGTAATAAATACTTGATTCTAAGTAATTCAGAAAATTGGCTTATTTAGCTTTAGCTCTGCAGGGATGCACAGAGGGAACAATTTTCACCCATCATTGATTCCACACTGAAATATGTTATGATTGTCTACACCCACAGCTGGAAGAACTTTATGGTGGTATAAGTGAATGAGCAGTTAGTGAGCATACTTTTCTAAGTCTGCAAAACTAGCAATGATCTTATTGTTTACCTATGTGGCTGGAGCTGGCTTTTGTCTGTTCATGAAAGCCAATTGGTAAATATTTAGGAATTTTGTGAGCTGGATATTAAACCTTGGAACTTTAAAATTTATACCACTGAAATTGACAATCACTTCAAATCAGGTTTTCTGGTTTTTTTTTTTTTTAGGCTGATTTATGAACACACCATTGCATGCTCTACATCAATGTAGGAGAGTTACAAAAGAGATGACAGGCAAAAGCAAAACAAAACAAAGTTAGATTTCACAGAGAAAAGTGAATAATACAAGTAAACTAAAAATACACAAAGAAATGGATGACAAAGTTATAGCAACTTCTGATAAAGGTATACAGGGGGCATATTTAAGCATTTAAGCATATTTAAGCATTTGAGAGAGTGCCAAATCCTAATCACTAGACCACCAGGGAAGATAGATATTTAAGCATTTGAAAGATAGAGACCTGGCTATTAGACCACACAAGTGTGGTAATGATTTTAAAAAGCAAGCCTCGAATAAGGTTGCTTTTCTTTTCTTTTTTTTTTTTTGGTTGAAGTATACAGCACAACTCATAATGGTTATCTCAAGGTGAATACACCCACAGAAGCACCATTCAGATTTTTAAGCAGACTTTGAGGAGAAAAGGGGACAGTGTTTGGTAGAAAGTAACAAAGCAGCAATCCAGTCATGCATGCAACAAGAGAGCTAACTTGCAGCTCCAAAGCAGATATTTGAACTTCGAGAATGTCAGTTGTGCAGAAAGATGTAATCTGAATTTTTATGTATTTTATTAGATGCTGCCAATCAACATATGAAGCCTTTCTAGCTGTGCTGATTATTATACATTTAATAGCTGAATTTAGGGCTTTAAAAAAATCTTCTCCTTTGAGAGTTGAAGATGTTGCTTAGCTACCCTCTCCTTTTCTTAGTGTATCCTCTGATTTAATGTAATATCTTCTGCTGCATTTGGGAAAAGTGATCTGTTATTAAATATCTTTCTGTCAGGTTCTGTAACATATTGCAATATGTATATTGCTATCTGCTCCTTTTCTTTTTTTCCTTTTCTTTTTGTCTGTTATTTTTGTGTTGTTAACGCCTTAGACTCCTAAAACTAGATGTTTAAAGCATCATTTATATACATCTGTGCATTCTTTTCTTGGGGGAAATGTAAACAAAAATGATAATCATGGTGATAATACATATTGTTATACTAAACTTTTATTGTAAACATCAGATTTCTTAGTACAAGACCTTTAAAACAGAAATTACACATACCATGAGATTATGGCAAAATGATTTTTCAAAATAATTAAACTCTGAGTAGTGAACCCACCCTATGGCCCTAGATTTTCTTCCTTGAGTCCCCTAGAATTTCCAGTTTACTACACCTGAACCTGGGCATGGGCCATTGGATGAACAATAGAGTCCTTGTCAGATGTTGCAATTGGATGTATTTTTATTAGTGTGCGTACCAACTTTCACTGGAATTAGTCATTACAGGAAATATGGTAATTCCTTGATAATACAGATATGTCCTCTACTTCCTTTATAATTTCTAGAAGCATGTAGAACTGTGTTGTAATTCATATACCGTAAGACAGAATAAACTCTTTTTATTGACCAAGTTACAGTTCAGGTTTAAATAACACCTGTAAGGAACTCAAAATACAGTTCAATGAGGCCCATTGATCTTTACATCATTCTTCATAGTTAATATTATTTCCATCATACAAATGGGAAATCAGGGAATAGAGAGGCTCTGTTGCTTACCAGCAATTATACAGACAGATGGTAGAAATAGTTAAGGGGACTTTTCTCTGTCTTTTTGATGTAGTGTATCATGTGCCCTAGCATGGTGGTATGTCCCATTAGGTGGTAGTGGGTTGATAAAGGCTATCCCACTATACACCCCCATTGCTAAGGCACACTCCAGGAGTTGTATTTCTAGCAGTGGTAATGGACTCGCATCTGTTGTAGAGATGTTGAAAAGAGTTAGTAGTATGATAGTCTCTGAGCCTGACAAGACTAATTTTGTTAGCTCTCTTAGTATGAACCAGTAACCACTGTTCTACCAGCCATAGAGTTACTTTAGAGTCATAATGGAAATGTCTTCAATCAGAGGCTTTGTTCCTGTTGTCAATCAGCCCATCCAAGTAATGCTATGACCAGTAAATTAGAACTCAGCTATTAACTAAATTTGTAAATCAGCTATACACTTGGGCTATTTAGATATAAAAATGTTGAATCTACTCTTTTTGCCCTGTTTTACTTGTCATGAATATTGGATCAGAGGATTACTTTTCACCTGAATTGGAAACTTGAAAATAAATTTGATCCTAGTCATATAAACATTATATAAAAATACCACCAAAGTAGGATTTTTAAAAACTAAGGTTCTCCAGGCAGAGCCTGGAGGTCAGTTGCAATAGGAAAACTCCATTCCAGGATAGACCTGGCTGGGACACCCCCTGTGAGTACATACCTGGGGAAGAGATAATCCTATACCTCCCCACCGGAGGAGATCTCCCTGACCATACGAAAGTGGGAGGAGAGGGTTGCAGCCCCACCCACCTCCTCTACTCCTCCTCCTTCCCTGCTCCAGACACTGGGGAGAGAGTGAAAGAGGTGGAAGCTCTGCAGGAGAGACCAGACTAGAGGAAAAATTACAGAGCCTGCCACAAGACAGCAGGTTTTTTTAATTTTTAAAAAATTTTGCGGCCGGGCTCAGTGGCTCAGCCTGTAATCCCGCACTTTGGGAGGCTGAGGTGAGTGAATTGCCTGAGCCCGCGGGTTCGAGACCCACCTGGGCAACTTGGCAAGACCTCATCTCTACAATAAATCAAAAAATCAGCTGGGTGTGGTAGCGCATGCCTGTAATTCCGGCTACTTGGAAGGCTGAGGTGGAAGGATCACCAGAGCCCAGGAGGTTGAGGCTGCAGTGGCTGCTCCCAGCCACTGCACTCCAGTCTGGGTGACAGAGTGAGACTCCAACTCAAAAAAAAAATTTTAGCCGGGCTCAGTGGCTCAGCCTGTAATCCCGCGCCTTGGGAGGCTGAGGTGAGTGGATTGCCTGAGCCCGCAGGTTCGAGACCCAGGGCACATGAAACCTCATCTCTACAATAAATCAAAAAAAAAAAAAAAATTAGCCGGGCGTGGTAGTGTGCGCCTGTAATTCCGGTTACTTGGAGGGCTGAGGCGGAAGGATCGCCGGAGCCCAGCAGGTCGAAGCTGTGGTGGCCGGGAGCAGCCACTGCACGCCAGTCTGGGTGACGGAGTTAGACTCCAACTCAAAAAAAAAAAAAAAAATTTTTTTTGCCTGTTTGTTAGTTCGTGTATTTTAAAAATATTTTTCCTTTGTGCATGAATATGTATGTGAGGGTATGATCAGCATTCCCCCCATTTTTTATTTCCTTTTTCTGTTTCTTTCTTTTTTTGTTTGTTGTTTTCTGTTTTTGTGTGTATGTGAATGATTGAGCATTCATCTTTCAGTTTTGTTCCTGTTGTTGGTTTGTTTTTACTTTTTGTTCTTTGGGCGTTTTTTGTTTTATTTTATTTTTTAGTTTAAGGTGTGTGTCAATATATGTGTGAGGGTTTGACCTGAATTCCTTTCCCCCGCTCCCAGTCTTTCTGTTTTTCTTCTCCATTCACTTTGTACTAGGGGTGTGTGTGTGTGTGTGTGTGTGTGTGTGTGTGTGTTTAGTTTTCTTGGTTTTTGTTGTTGTTGTTTGTTTTCTTTCACTTTGTTGTTATTCCAGTTTGTTTTGGGATATGTGCGTATATCTGTGTGTTCAGTTGTTTTTTGTGTTGGTTTCTGCTTTTGTTGTTCTGTGGTTGTTTTTTTTTTTTTTCTTTCTTTCTTTTTTAAAAATTCTTGTCCA